>BMAO01015553.1:0-58278 GCA_019973975.1 Trichonephila clavata | reverse complement strand
TTGTTACGAGTAGCATACTCACTTAATATCTCCAATACCAAGAAGCTTCAGTCCAAATACAAGATGCCCCACTCCATACCACCTTAGCAATCGTCCAACTTTTTCACGGATATGACGTAAGTCACGTGGTGAACCCCCGCTATCTTTTACCCCGCTCGCTATCTCCTCACCATGACGAAGTGGCGGGGGATACGGGGAATCCCTACTTCCGTTCGTTTTTTACTGTTGCGCAAAACTGGGCAAATTTCCCATTCTTTCCGTGAGCAAGTTTCACTTCAATAAATTAACTGCGGGTAATAATGGACATAGTAAGTGTTTATTCATGTCGCATTGTTCAGCTACTCGAGGGGTTTGGCGACGGACCTCGTAATTTTGAACCATGGTCAAGTGACAAGAACGACACCTCAACTCTTACCCCCTCTTTAAACTTCCATACCATTCCATCAAGATGACTTTGAGCCTCGACAAATTTAACTCTCAAATCTCTCTAAGAAAATTATAGCTTAAGTAGGCAATGATTTCTCAAAAAATGTAATGAAAAATATGTCAAAAAAAATTTATATTAGTGCTCCTTCCCAACATATATTTTCTGAAAAGAGAGAGAGAAAAATCCTTTGCATCATTAAAACGCCCAAAGGAAACTTCTCACATTTTTCTGCAGGGAGGGATATCATTGGAACTATATTAAGGATTATCCCTTTTTTATTGATTTAAAAACTATGCGACATATTGTGCCTTAAAAACCCTTTACCTTTTTTTTAAATCTTAAATATGCATACAAATATTAAAAAATATTTTCATATACAAACCTATCAAAAGTTTCAATAACTCCTTTCTGAATTTTGTTTTGCATTTTATTTTTAAATGATTTTAGAGTCATTATCAGCTCTTATTCCCTGCATATTTGTATATGTGTTACGGCCAAGGTTCGAAATTCGCCAGTTACCAAATTGGCCGGCCAAATCACACATTGGCCGAGGCGTGTGGCCAATGTCCGAGGTACTGGAAAGGAATATCTTTTATGCGAATTTTGATCGGCCACTTCTCGAAGTGCTCGGAACTCTCTGGCCAATGTTCGATGTGCTGAAGCCAAGACTGTTCGGTAGGGGCGCTTTTTACAAGCTAGGAAGAGAACACGAGTGTTTTCAAAACAACTGTACTCCAGAAGTGAGTTTTCCATTTTGATAGAGAAACTACTTATACATTGGCATCCGTGGGCACAGAGGAAAAATCATTACGAATCTTTGCCTCTTCACAATCGCTGACCGGTGGTCAAGGCTACACTCGATGCAGTTACTCAAACAAATGGCTGAAGGTGTAAAAATAACAAACTGCTGTGCAATTCGAAATGTCATAAAAGTTCATCTTGTAACAAGTGATGATACTGATAATTTTCTGTGATAAACTAATTCAGTGGATAATGTGATTATCTTTTTGTTCGTTTTCTCCAAGGTAGAGGACATTTTCATAAGAGACTAGGAGGTGTCTGGTACTGTGAGATCCTTACTTAATAAAACTTCTCCCTTCAGACTACAGCCCACCTAGGGCCACCGCTCCTTCTTGGCCTTTGTTCGGAAGGACAATCCTATGTGCCTAAGAGGGGCGGATTCGTCGGAAAACTCCTCTGTGGCTGCTATAATGTGATTTTCATCAGCATTACGGTATACAAACAACTAAAATTTGCTCATAACCTCTTCTGACTTTGGCCGATCGCTCCATGCCATTTCGAGAAGTGGCTGGCCAAATCCCGAAATCAAGGAAAGATCGGACTTTGGCCGGTCAAAGTAAGGCGATATTAGCTGTTTCCCGATTTGGTCGGCCAGTTCGTGAACTGGCTGACTTCGGGCTTTCGCCGTAACATATATATACAGACGGTTTCCGATTTAACGAATTCATCGGGAATGGACATTTTGTTCGGTAATTCGGGGTTACATTTTGTGCTCTTATATGTTGGAAATTCTATGAAGAATTACACAAAAAATATTCATACATTTTTTCAGCAGTTCAAAATACTTATCGCGAATTATTACGCGCAAGTTAAAAGGAAATTTTAAAATAGTGACTTATGAATGCATGGCAACCTTTTTGTTTCCTGTCTCGAAAGAGTTCGTTGTCGATTTTATACAAAAAAAAAAAGAAAATTTTGTGTCATTTCCAACCTGCTGCATGAGATATGCTTTCACAACTTTGAAATAATGTAAAACATTAAAAAATGTAACAGTTTTCTCAGGAGTTTCATTATCAATTTCTGCATCAGAATCGCTATCCATTGACACCGACAAATCAGTTTCAGTTGCAAATATAGGGTCTTCATCAAATGTAACGAAAAGTTTAAAGATTAAAATATCCATTACGTTTGGAGTGGCATGAGAAAAGATAGAAATTTCCTGTCCTATTTAAAACCCACACTATAAGTTACACTCATGACTCATCTGTACCTGTAAAGTCTAATAATGATCAAAACCCTTTCCCGTCGAAATTTTCTATTGGCAAGAAAAGCTTCTTTCCGTTCCGGACGAAAATAAATGCGATATGGAAAAAAAAATCCAATTTATTCTAATAAAACTAATAAAAAAATTTCCAGTTACTGAAATAATTAATTAATTCGAGGTTTTTTATTCGTTAATTAAAGGTTTTCTTGCCTTAGTTTTTATCAGGGAAAGAGTAAAATTCGCTAAATAGTTAAATAAGGGTCCTTTTGTTTATTTCTTTTTTTAAAAATTAATCTCCTCACATATCCTCCTGTTGGTGTAGTATTGAAGTTGGTAGTGAGGGTGCAAACTCAGGTGTCGTCCTCGTCACTTGACCATGATTCAAAACTTTGAGGTTTCTTGCCTACAATCCTCGTGTGCAGCTTTATAGTGCGACATTAATGTAATTATCACTCACTTGAGCATATCCTTTTCGTCATCACATTTATTCTCCCCATTGCGCTTTCCTTTTTTTTTTCTCTGGAGCTCATCTTTGGATGAGTCCGGGTTTCCCGAAACACCCAAATGAAAATTAATAACGAAAGAAAAAATTTTTTTTTCACAGACTCTGTTACAAGTTTGAATATATTTTTTATATCTTCAGTTTAGTTATAATTGTTTTTTTTAGCTCTTTTAATTTCGATATTAGTTAATCCTTTTATTTTCAGTTTTTCTTCTCCCCCCCCCTTTGGTTTGTTTAGTTGGGAGTTTTAAATAAAAAACTGACTTATATATTACTTAATAAATATTTCTGTAAAAAAAAAGACTTAGCAATACTTGGAATTTGTCAGCCAACTTATTTTGTAACTTTTCTTCTTGTTAAATGAAAACTATCAGAGATAATAAATAACTATCAATATCTTGTTCCTAAAATCTGAAAACAAAAAGAAATTATACACTTTACACTCAAAATATTTGAGGCTAATTTGAAAGCCTACATCAGCAGAGTTTCTAAGAAAATACATTATTTTTCATTTTTAATAACTGAAGCAGTATGTCATTTAAAATCACCTGTATTATTTAACAATTGATAAAACTATTTTAAAACACATTAATGATATTTTTTAACTGCCTACCCCCTTTTTACTATTATTGTTGTTATTACTTTGATATTGCATGTAACAATACCTACAATATCCATTACTACTCAAAAAAGTAATTCGTAGATATAAGTAAGACGAAAAATAAAATATTAATTTCTTAACCCATTCACTTCCAGCTAAATTTAGAGCGTCCAGCACTTGGAGTCAAGATTTTATTTTAATGAAAAAATGACATTTTATAAAATGTTATTGTTTTTACTTATGCTGCCTGATCGACAGTAAAATTAGACCAAGGCCCACAAATTTCATCTTGGCAAGAGGCTAATTGTTCGCCTGTTGTTAGCCGTTGCTTCGAGCACCATACAGATAACAGTACGATTTTACTCTGTTCCACCCTAATTTTGAGGAATAATGCCCTGGGGATGGCCAGAGGCCTTTCACCTCTCTCCCCTTTCCACCAACCTCACGAGAGGACATGTGGCTCGACGGCTATTTAGAATACCCTCATGCCGCAAAGGCATCATACATGGACAAATATCCATGCCTCCTCCGGGATTCGAAACCAGGCCCTGCGGCATCGCAATCAGCGTCACCAACCACAATACCGGATGGGCAGCTTTAAAAAAAATTATTAAATGCAATAAAATTAGTCACTGATATGATATTGTAATGGCATTTACGGTAATTTTTATTGAAAAACAAAACACTACGAGGTAAGTCGTAGCTGGCGTCACTCAATAAGATCCCTGTACCGAGTGTCACTCCCGAGTTATCTCGAGAGCTGTTTTTTTTTAAATAAAAATTTTTATTTACAAAGGTTTTCGTTTCATTATTATTTTTTTATTTTACAAGCTTCATGTGGTGACAGTCAGATGTATAATGTTATGTTAGATTTTCTTTCAAATGTGTATGGGTACTCACTAGGATAAACCTATAAAGTGATGATAGTTGTAAAGAGTTGTAAAGTAATAAAAAAAAATGAACTGATCAGGGAAGTTTTAAGGCAGGGGCGAATTGGGACCGGGCCCAGTTGGCCCCTAGTCTCGTTCTCGACCCAGTGATAAGATAATGATTTTAATAATTCCACCGGTCAAATGTTTTTTCCCCGGTTGTATTATTTGAAACACTGAGAATTTCGGCCGATATGTCAACTGGGTATATATGATGACCGTTGTTTATGCCAGTTAGCGCTATAGTACATCATGCACATTTTTTTAGTTTTCTGCTTACCGCGCGCGTTTGTACAAGTATTTGACAACTCATACAATGTACTGTCTGCTTTTAAGGGTGATATGTGTGGCCTGGCCTAGGGTCTACTTTTGTGTAGCAGCCCAGGGCCAATTTTCTCGTAGGGTCCCAAGACCTACTTCTAAGTAGGAGCCCAGGGCCTTAGGGCCTAAGACGTCCCTGGGACTGATGAGTAATAGTTAGAAGACCTCTAGAAAACCGTCCGTTGGAAATCGCTCTGCCCTACTACGAAATCTTCCTGCAGAATGCTTACATGTTCTATAACGCAAGAAATCGAATGAAAAAAATATGAAGATGCTTCAATTTAGGGCACAAGTTCCCAAACTGTTTTTTCTCTTAGACCCCTTGGCATATTTTTTGGTTTGGTGTAGACCATAGGCTCTCAACTTTGGGCGATAACTTTGAGGCTTTCAGAGGGGCGGTAAAAGACCCAAAATAAGTTAGGGGGGGTTGAAATGGTATGGATGGGCATGGGCAGATTAACCAAGTATAGTCTACAGAAGAAAAAAATACGTTTATTATGTACTAACAAAAGTAAACTTTAATACTGGTTACCTTATGTTGATTGTTTGTACTTAAAATCGTATATTCGTGGCAATAGCTATGTCGGATTTGCAAGTAAAAAAATTGGGGACTTTAGAAAAAAAACTAATTTACAAAAAATGTATTCTATTAGTAATAGAATATTTTTTAAAAAAATTAATCATTCGTGTTTTTACTATGCATTATGTACGCTCATACTTCTCTTGATTGGGAGGGGGGCGGTATCGAAATATTCACTAGAAAGGGGGTGCCAGTTCAAAAAAGGTTGGGGACTTATGGTGTAGACCCTACTTAACTAATACTGATTTTTTTTAAATTTATTAGTTTATATGTCTTTTTGACAGCTGGTATAGTGCTACTTAATTTAAAAGATTTAAATTTATAACTGTAGTGAAGAGTCTGATGTTTAAAACTTAAGAAGCACACGCACACATCTTAATTAACTAAATCAAAATTTAATTAATGTATAAAATTGTTACATAAAGTAACTGAGCAACAAACAAATGCTTTTAATGGGAGGGATGAATCTAGTGTTTCAATAACAAGTTTTCCACATTTGGCATCAATATTATCAGATTTAACCCTAAATCTCATCGGTTAGTAGTGTCCAGTCTTTTTTTCTTTCTTTTTTTCCCTGGAGTTTGGCAACCTTGCTGAAACTCCTACTGGGAAAAGCAATTAAAAACTTTCTCAAGATATTCCATTACTAGGGATAAATAATAGGAATATCTTTTTGATGCCAAAAATGCTGATATCAGTTTCTGAACTTTACTTCGATATCTCCATTAGTGTCTATTCCTATCAATTCCTTCGTAATTTGACATTCCTTTTTCGATGTGACCGTATGAATTTATTGCCTACTGTGGTATCACTACTGTCTAAGCATTCTCAAATCTAGTTTCAAAATCTGAATAAAGGGCTTTTAAATGCTAAACGGAGGTTAAAATGTCATTTTCCTGGCAGATTGTCTGTGACAAACTGGGAAAATTTGCAACGTTTATTTTTTACTCCTTCATCTTAATTCTGGCAAAAAAAAAAAAAAAAAAAACGCCGAAATGATGGTCGTTTTAATAAAATTTATGCTGTTGCCTAAGAATTGCAAATTAATCTCATTAAATTTAGAAAATATATTTGCAAATAGGTAATTGATTTTTGATTAAATTTTCTTTTAAAATTAAAGTCATGACCTGGTTAAATGAGAGCCATCATCGTAGACCCCCATTAATACTTTATAGCCCCCCAAATTATTTTTTCGCTGCTGTGGTCGTCATAGATCCTCGGGGATCCATATAGACCACTTTGGGAATCACTGGTTTAGGGAATCGGTTATTGTACATTTATTCGATGGTGATGGCAGCAATGCAGGAGAAAGTAGCAACTATAATACAAATACAACTGACTTTCATTACTTAGAACATCTTCCACCGACAGAAAAAAAAACGGATCCTTACAAAGCCATGTCAAATGTGTAAAAAACAAAAACAAAAATAAATAAAAAATAAGTAATAATAATAAATAAATAACGTAAGGATGTAATAACCTACCCTGCGAATCTAAAGGTGTGGGAAGATTGGAAGGAACACTCCATTGTGTATAACAGAATAAGCTAATTTCTTCACAATATTAATCATCACACTAATACAATCGATCCAGACTAAGAGATGCCCTCAAATAATCCCCAAGTTGACAATAAACGAGGTAAACAAGATATATGAAAATAGTTATACTGTAGCGATACCATCTATAAAATCCAGTAACAACCTCCACACCATGGTGATCATTTTGGTGTAGTAGTTAAGTTACTCGGCGTCTGATCCAAAGGTTCCGAGTTCTATCCCAGCGGATAAATGCTTCATTGGTGATCCTGATTGAAACTCAGAAAAAGGCAACCTTCTGAACTGTCGTGGCGCCATCTATCCACCGCAAATGCAACCAAAGCCGTCACATGGTGAATCAATCTTCAAGCCGTCACGCATGAATGACACAACCAGCTAAGCCGTCACAACTAGTGACGACTCACACGCTCGCCATAGCAGCTACATCATTCGTTTGCCTAACCACCAACTCACTGGTAGGGGAGTGTGTAGCGATACAATCTATATAAGCCAGTAACTACCTCCGCACCATAGTGATCATCTTGGTGTAGTGGTTAAGTTACTCGTTTTCGGCTCAAAGGTCCCGGGTTCTGTCCTACCGGTTAGGCGCGCCACTTCAATGCTAACCACTTTTACTCAAGGTGATCACTTTGAATTCTTATCAATTTAATCTCAGTGACAAAGTAATTCGATTAGCAAATATTAAATATCCGCGATTCACCTTCAATTTGATTCATCTCTGCTCCGATAGCAGACTAGCCTATCTCTCTCACAAACCTGAAAACCTAGACTTTATATAGTAGTCAATTAACATAATCATGTTCTCTTCTTCGAAGCTGGGTTTTATAATAAAATAATTTTGAAAGACCAGAAATTCCTCAAAAGGACTTTTAAAAGAAGAATCTGAGATAGAACTGTCACAAGGATACTAGATATTTTTGTCCAGTGTGTCCCAACAACCCAGCACTTTCCGTTGATCCTTGCTTTAAAGCTCATCACACACAGCAATAACAATAAAAATGCTTTTCGAATACATTTTTATACATAAATAATTATTATGTGTTATAATCTTATCGTCTAAGTTATAGTTTTACTAATAAAAATTGATAATTATAATACGTTTTTTGTACTATAGAAATTTTTCCTTCATCCTTTTTAATAATTCCTAACTCAAATGGAGATATATAACAAATCTAAAATTTCAGCCCACACTACGATGTATCTCGTTGTTGGCAGTCAGTGGGTTTGAAAGAATTTCGCGGTTCCAAATTTATTATCTTCTTAACAATAAAATATCATTATTTCTTTTGTACATCTTGTAGTAAAAAATCAATTCAAATTAAACCATCAAGTAATGAAAACGGTTCAAACAACGGAGGAAAAACCAATAGCAAGTACAATTTCCAATGTAAGAGCATTGTAAAAGAGAACTTAAAGTAAAACAGTTTATTGTCTTAAAAGAAGCAAAGAAAAAAAAACCCCTTTAAAATAGAATTAGTGTTAAATATTTCGATATACTAATCGATAATCCAAACATAATCGAAAACTCTCACGCACGGTTACGGAATAATTATCGAAATATTGAAGATATATAAAAAAAATATATACAGTCGACTCTCAATAATTCAAACCTTCGATAATACAAACCTCTCAATAATTCGAAGTATATGCTTAATCACTAGAAAAAATCTTGAAATTTCGAACTAAAAAATACGTTTTGGTACTCTCAATATTTCGAATTAAAATCTGCGGCTGGCCAGACTATAACACGCTATATATAATTCGAAGTTATCTTATAAAACTCTTGACAATTCGAATACTCGCTATCATGTACAGTCCTGTAGCAAACAGGTTGGAGCTTACAAGTTGTGCATTAAGTCTGCGTGTCTCCTCTGTAACGTAGCCCCTTTAATGACTATCTGTTTTCTTGTCTTCTGACATTCTTAGTTTTTTCCGATTCCTCTGGCAAAAAGACACTTTTATTGTTTTCATTCCTTTTAATGGACAATCTAAACAAACCGCACCTGTTTTCAGCCATCCATAGCTTTCGTTTAACACGTGGCCTTGCTACACATGTATTTAGAAAGGATGGTCCGCTATTGTGAAGAACAGATGCGTAGGATTGTGTATAAATGTATTGAATGTATTCTTTTAATACAGAATTTTAACTTCTGTATAATATATTTATACTGTATAATATGTCCTTTTAAAATTACTTTAAAATAATTTTATACACATGTACAATCGTTGTTTTATTACATAGTTAAAAATTTCAATGCGTTAGAAAAAAAATTTCGCTTTGTGTATTTTGAGAGTTTTTTCTTAACCTGTGTTGATAATTCGAAGTTTTTCATTGATCCATCCAACTTCGAATTATCGAGAGTCGACTGTATATAGATTAGGATAGGTAGTGTCATCTGGCGATAAAATTAAAAATTGATTTGTCCAATTAAAACATTAATATTTATTTCCTATATTTTATTTTATTTTAATAAATATCTGTTTTATAGTCAAATCAGTACAAACCGGAGAAAAATTTCGAACATTATTTTTAAAAAAATCGGAAGACTTCAGAACTTTTTTAGTATTTGGGTTGTATTTCTTATAATCAGGAATTATAAATACATTAAACTAAATGCTAGAAAAATAAAAATTCTCCAAAAGGATATATCAATAGTAATTTTAAAACTGCAGATGGATCAAAACATCGATAATAAATTATCTGGATTTGAACTCACCATCTATCGGTTCACTTATATTGATAAAATCATCAAAAATCAAACATTCAAATGTATTTGTGAATTTTATAAATAATTAAGCAAAAATTTAAAGTAACTTTTTTTATATTTTTGCGTTGGGAAAAGTAAAAAACGCAGGTCTGCGCCCGTGGTGCGAAGTTGTGGGCATTTGAAACTCGAAGTAACCACTAGGCATGGCCTGCGTGGGTATCTATCGGAAATTAAGCATTATAAACATAATTTACTGGAGATTTCTTGGTTGACATACTGCCATCTGGTGACATTTCGAGTAAATATTTGTTTTTACAGTCTTCTCGTTGCCCATCTGGTTCATAAGAAGTATGAAAATCTCTAAAATGCGAGATATGGCATCAAAAATATATATTTTTATTTTTTTGCGATGATAAAGGGGGAATTTAAAATTAAATTTTGGTAAATAATTTAAATTCCTGCAATAACATGGAAGTAATAAGCAAACAATTAAATCCTTTATTTTTGTAGTATTATTAAAAAAAATGATTTAGTATTAGAAGTTTTGCGAATACATTAAAATTATTACAATGTAATCTTTTTGTATGATACAGACCTAATTTAGTAAACACAAATAAAAAATCAATAATCAGAAATTTCTCCAGGAGAATTCACAAAATCCGACAAAACAAACTGAACTAAAAAGAATATTGATAACTGAATTGTGGGTAATAATGGACATAGTAAGTGTTGATTATCATCAAACTATAAGGCAACCCACACAATATTGGCGACGGACCTCGTAATTTTAAACCACGTTCAAGTGACAATCAGAGGCTTGACGTACACCCCCGCAACCTCTGCATATTGGGGCAGCTAGATTCCATGGGGCCAAAGGTTATAGTTTTTTAGTCCTTTGTAAGATCGGCTTGACACTCAAAACCTGATTTGCTGGGGGCCGTAATATTCTCCGTTACGCCACGGACATCAATAAAAGATCAATAGAAACTCCTCGTATTTTTCCGCATGGAAATGGGAAATATGATTGAAATTATTTCCTGTATTGATTTTGAAGATATGTTTTTTATTTACCCGGAAAAAATTTTTTGAGTACAAAATTTTTATGGAAAGAACATAACAATTTCACCCATAAATTTTTATGAAGTGTAACTTTGCTGCCTCATAAATATTTTTGAGGGTTTTGAATATCTTACAGCAATGCAATGTTTGTCATATAAATCTTTAAAATTGTGGAGAATTTTAAAATAGATTTAAAAACACATAAATTTTTCTAAAGGTTTCAATAAACCCATCTCTGAATATCAGTTTTTTTTAAAATTATATTATCCGATTTTTTGCTTTGTATTATTTTTATTGTCTAAATACATTTCTATTTGGTTCATTTTATCACACAAAAACTACTTGTCTTAAAACATTTGTGGAGTGGATAAAAAATATAATAAATAAATAAGAAGAGGGGGGGGAAGCAAAATGACACAGGACAGCGCCAGTGGTTCGAACGCTTATATCGTCACGCCGGACTGCAAGTGATCGAAGTAACCACCTAGCTAAGCCTGGTCGAAATCATTTGTTGAATTTTCTAATTATATCTTTTAGCAGCAGACAATTGTTACACATGCTGACATCTAGTGGATAAATAGAGAAATGTTTTATTCACAGATGTTAGCTCTCAACTTGGTAAATAATCTCCGTATTTAAGCATGAAATTTGTTCCAAAATGTACTGTTTTTTTTAAAAAGATATTTTTATTTTGTTCTTTAGTTTAACATTTCTTTAATTTCTTAAAACTAACAGAATTTTTATCTTTATTCACTACGCATTATATTCTGTAGCAATCCATGATTTAAAAGGAATAATTACTAGAACAATAATATTCTCTTTTTCTTTTTTTTCAACATTTGATTTGCACGGTTGAATCCTACTCCTTTTATTCCAAATTGTGAATAACAAAAAAAAGCAACACATTTACAGTGATGAACATAGTGAATTTTGACACATAATATGTATTAACACATATTCGTATTTGAATGATTGTGTAAATACAAGCTTTTATCATATTATTATAATATATAGTCAAATTTGCTTTGTTTACAGAAAAAAAAATGTCAATTCTTTAAAAGTTTGGAAAAATATTAAAATTTATATTTGTTAAGAGTGTATCTATCATATTTTCTTTTTTCATTCAAAATACAAAATTTCTTGTATACTTACTAAATCTCTCTCAGTTTTTTTCATTCAACTATAATTTAGTACATAAATTCCCTTTAAAAACATTAATAAGGAGGCAAAAGAAGTGGAAACTCAAATTATACTTTTTGGGGAAATCGATTAAAAAGAAATGCTTTTAAATTATGTTATTAACGACTATAAAAAAATATCTTTACATTTTCTGTTTTTCATTATGTTTTCCACCAATGAAAAACATTCTATTAACTTTTTCAACAAATTAACATATCTCAAAAATAACCTTTAGGTTTCGATCTTACTATTCGTACGTATACTTGATTCACGTAATATAAAGAAGTTACGTTTTATCCATCGTGAAAGCAAACAAAAAAATTGAATAAAAATGCGTTTATTTATTTGTGTTGGGTAATGGTATTCAAACTGTGCTTCAATAGTTAAAATAAAAAATCTAAAAGAAAACTATAAATATGTATGCGAAATGGATTCATTTTCACTATAAAGTTTGTATGGCCATGACGAGGTATATCTTAAGGCATGGACCAGCTGGGCCCGGGCCTAGGCCCAGTGGCGGCGCGAGACCTGAAATTAATGTGGGCATGATACATTTCGCGAGGCCCTCTGGTGGCATAAGACGGTTTATAAAATAAAAAACCAATTTTTATTCATAAAGAAAGAAACCAAACTTTTTACTCACTTTTCTTTGGCACATTTAACATTAATGAAAAAAATTAAAGAAACAATTTTTCTACTTTTAGTTTTGCTGAAATCCTTAATGATTGGTTCGAAATTTATCTTAGATGCTATATCTGCTTTCAATAGAAAAAAACTGCCAAAGCTGAAAGTCTTTTCTTACCCATTGGATTTCTTACAAAATTTTTTATCAGTTTTTATTTTGAAAAGTTTCTCTCAGCAGAAACGGTAATTACAGGTATTGTTAACAAAATTCGAGGCGATGTAAATATTTCGGAAAATCTTTCAAATCGTTTTCTAATGACAGATTGGAGCAGATGTTTCTCGTCTGTAATGGTGTTGGGTAAATTTGGGATCATATTTTGTAATTCTTCATATCATTCGTAAGATTGAAGTCACTGCTCTCACCTAATAGCAGGACTATAAGTAAATCTTGACAGTTTTTCAGTATTTGCTCTTTTGGAATATTTTTTTAACTTGAAACCAAAATTTTCAAAATGTTGATTTAAAGACATAAATCTTGAATCCATATTGCTTAACACAGAACCAATCATGGTATTGAATAAGTCTGTTTCATACCGGCTTTTGACAGACTCTATAGTTCAATCGCCGCCTTCATAATCAAACATTCTTTTCTTTTTGGCTACTTTTCTTTTTAAAAATCTTTTGGTAAATCATAACTGCTTTTCTGAATAAACTTACGAGTGTCAGACAAGCATTTTCCGAATCCAGTTTGTCGATACTCTTTGATCCAGCTACAAAATGTACGCAAATGTTCAAGAGTAATGCATAAATGGGCTTGAACAAATTTCTATAATCTGCTTATGGTATTGGCACGCGTTAATAACTCATACCATACATGTAATGATACAATAAATTCTAAACTGTACGTTTCATTTAAAACGGAATCGCAATCACTGAGTGTGTCGGATTGTTCCGTTTGTTTTTTAAGTTTTCTTTGCATTCAACAACATTATCAAATTGTAATACTGCGGTCTTCACCTCTTCAATTCTGCTTTCCCACCTTGTGTCTGATAAAGGTTTAATAGTAAGCTTTAATTTATCTGTGATAATTTTCCAGAGTTTGCTAAAACTTGAAGATAGCAACAAAAAAAAATCTTCTGAATAAAACTTTAAAAAATGTTTTTGTTGTTACTGACGAATTAGCTGCGTCTACCAATAACAAATTCCAGCTATGACAATCGCAAGGTGTGGAAAATGCCCTGGAATTTATATTTAATATTCGAGTTTTAACTCTACTATTTATGCCTACCATATTTACACCATTGTTGTATCCTTGTCCACTACAGTTCTGAATATCTAAGCTATTGTTTTCCAGCTCTACCACTAATGCATTCTTTAAATATTCTCCAGTCGTACCAGTGACAGCAAAAAATCAGATCAAGTTTTCTTCTATACTTCCAGTTAATGTACTACAATAAGATGATTGGCCTTAATTAAATTCTAATACAGTCTCTAGTGCAGTCGAGTAAAAAAAGAATATTTTGCCTTTTTTCTCCCACCAATCACTTAATTGATAACTTGACATGATTGTGATAAATTCAATTTGAATATCGTGGCTTAGATAATGGTGTGCAAGTTGTTTATTATCAATGCGGTTTATGTGTTTCCGTAACGTAGGATCATATGTAGATATCAATTTAAACAAGTCTGTGAAGTTTCTAGATTTCTTAGTGTCTTCGTCTGTTTTGAAGGATTCTCTGTGGCCTCTAAACGCCAGATTATGATAGGCTAATCTCTCAAAATTGTACCAATGTTTTTGAGACTCAAGAATTCGCCTTTCGTGTTTTCTCGGTCTAATATTTTTCCGTGCTTTATTCCCTTCTCTAATGTTATCCATTGGAACCTATAGGCCATATGTTCTTTAGTATTCTCATATGTTTGTGCAAGATACTACTTAAGTGTTTTCAATCACAGCATGCTTCCTGTACCATTTGAATTCGTAAATTGCCAAATAGTCTGCATGGAAAACAGAAAACTATTTTTAGTACTTGAATAAACCAACCAACGACGACGTTGAGTTTCATCATTATTTAGTTTTCTTGAGAAATGGAAACTGGAAAAGTATCTATGATCATCATCTTTAGGATAATATTCATCACTCTTATTTAACTGCCGTGGGACCGCTTTGAACTATATCATGACCGGTAAGCATCTGTCTTGGGAAACGTACACAGTCTCTGGTCAAAACTGAAAAATGCTTGTTTCGCTACGTCACTGGCATCTCTGTTCACAGGCGAAGAACTAATCTCTCAATCTCTTCTTCTTGATTGTGACTTATATTACTCAATGTAAACACAGAAATCTCAGCGTCAGATTATAATTGGTAAGCTTTTGATCCTATTTCCGATTTTCGTCATTCGGTATGAATAGTTAGGGCTTCTGAAGTAACTTCCAAATTCAACGGAGACACGGATACTGATAAATGTTGTTGAGAAGTCGAAAGAACCGATTAATTTGACTCTGTACTGCCAGATTCAGTCTGACCGAGAAATTTCATCATACCTGAACTTTAAACCTTGTTGGATACAACTCTTTCCGCTTTTCTTTTTATTTTTTGCTGCACCAGATTTCCATTATCTTCTTTATCTCTATCTCTCTTAGTGCCTAAGCCTAACATGATTGATATAAATTATGAAAAATTCCCAGTATCACTATTATTTATTCTCACATCAAATACTTTAAAAATTTATAATATGATATAGAAACACATGAAGCGAGATTGCGTCTGCATGCGATACTTTATTTGGCTTCCTAATGATGGGAAGTCCCGAGCTATGTCCCGTCTCTGACCGGGGACTCTCCACGCAAGCAGCTTAATTCCAGCTAATGTTGCTAGATTAAATATGAACGAATGAGCGGAAACGACAAAGTTCAGAAATGTTTAATAAAAGAAATTGGAAAACAATATTTGTACGAATTATTTATCATATGCTTTCATGCACCGATAAATAGAATATCTTTTTAAAAAAAAGTCGATATATCAAATTTTCGACATCTTATGGCGCAAAACAGATATAGAGCTGAGAATTTTCTAATTTGTTAATTATGAAAAACCTTGTGGTGTGTGCTTTTGGATTTTCCTTACTTTTCGTTTAATTTAGTTTGACTTTGAGGCGGGAGGCCCTATGCACCTCGAGGCCGTGGGCGGTAACCCACACCGCCCACACCTTACTTTGCCTCTGCCTACGCCACACAATGGGGGCCACGTATCGTTCTTGACTCAGCCTTAATAAGATTACGATTCGTATAATTTCAACGGTAAAATGTTATTTCCGGTTGTATTCTCCGAAAACCTGGGAATTTCGGACGATATGTCTGCTGGCTACATGTGATAACCGTCGTCCTTGTATAGGCCTGTTACCATATTCCATCATTACTCATTCAGTCAAATGGTGGCAGTCAGTTTAGTCTGTTTGTGCGATTGTAAGTCATGCACATTTATTTGTTTCTAGCTATTGTTTATACGTATGTTATGTACTGCTTCATTCTAAGGGCCATAGGTGATGCATAATTTTGCGTAGGGGCCCAGGACCTCAAACAATTTTAAGACGTCCTTGGCCAGGTGGCGTGGCAGGAGCGGACACATAACATTTCGTGGCATAGGGACACTGAAACTCATTGTGGTTTGAGCGGACACATCCCCCCCCCCCTTCTTAGAACAGATTCGATTACCGAATTACAAGGATAAATAAATTTTTGCCGATCAAATTTAATTACTTGTATTAAATTATGAAGATGTTATAGTGCGAATACATTTTAAACATAGCGACATGTAATAAAAATAAAAACTTTCAGAGAAATATTTAAAAATTAATAGTAAGTAACAATATAATGAAAGGTATGAACGAATTTCAGGAATTTTATGGAAAACTGTATTTTAGAGTCAAATAAATATTAGAACAGTTGCAATAGCCATACAATGCCGCCCATCCGGTATAGTGGTCAGTGAAGCTGACTGCGGTGCCGCAGGGACTGGGTTCGAATCCCGGAGAAGGCATGGATGTTTGTGTTGTAATCCTTTCTTCTGTCTGTGTTGTTTACCCCGTGTTATACGTGCGGTGGTGCACGGGTTTATAAATGTTAAAAAAAAATAGCCATACAATTAATTAGTTTCAAGAAAGGAAGTAAAAATAAATACTAGAAGTACAATACGCAAGATGCAAGTAGATAAAAGAAAAATAAATACAAGTAAATAAATACTAACTAATCTTGCATCTTGCGTATTTTACTTCTAGTATTCATTTTTAAGTCCTTTCATGAAACTAATTAATTGTATTTTCAATCGCTATATTATATAAATTTATACTTACAATAACGACAACAAATGTTTGAAACGATAAAAGTACGTTCGTATAAACACCGCAGGAAAGAAGAAACACAGATAAACTGCTTCGGATATCGGGAAGCCTAACGCTGCGCGCCATTTCGGGGAATCCCACAATTCAAATAAAAGATCGTTGAACCGAAACAGCACTAAGCGAAATAGCGTTAAGCGGGATCTTACTGTATAACAAAAGGAAAAAAAAACATTTTTATTATATGTGCTACCTACTATATTGTGAATATTCTATTAATTATGATTCCATGACATAATTTTATATTCGTTAGTGTAATGTTTCACAAAATGCAACTTTTTTTCATTTTTGTGAAAGTTAAAACATACTATACGAGAAGATATTTAAAAAAAGACGTAACACTTGAAAAAAAATATTTCCCAGAAGAGAAAACTAAACATGAAGCTAACACCTATACAAAATACGAAAACATACCCCCCCCCCCAAAAAAAAGAAAAGACACTCATATCACCCCTGTAAAAGTATATTTTCCAGAAGAGAAAACTAAACATGAAAAAAAAAGTCCTTTCGAATACTGCGATTAACCCGAAGGCTTGCGAAAGAAGTAGATAGAATAACTTATCGACATATTGGCTGATTAGACATCAAAATTTAAATTGAAGCAAGAATTGCTCATAAATTTTTGGTTGTAAATTCAAGTAACGAGTTCGCAAATCTTGATGCCACTGAAGACCCACCGTGTAGATACACGTTAAATCTGTTGTAGTTCAAAGTCCTCCTGTTGTCATGGTGTGGAAATTTCTCGTGGTGACATCTCAGATGTCCTCCTCGTCACTTGACCACGGTTCAAAATAAGGAGGTTCGTCACTAAAGTCCCTCGATTTGCTTGCAGTGCGGCATTAATAAACGCTTTCTCAATCACTCTGTTTAATGCCTGAGTATGAAATTCCCATTACAACTCGAGTTTCTTACCCAGGATCAAATGTTCCGGGGAAATCATAAGATTTCCATATTTTTTTTTGTATTCTGGGGAATAATTCTTGGTTCTCGAGGATTCTCGTGTATGACACGGGACTGAATAAGTCAACAAGGTAGCCCTTGACTGTGAATTTTGACCTCTGACATAAATTTTAGCAGACCACTCTCTTGCAACTTATGGCCCTTGACCTCGAATTTCTCGAAAGGAGAAATTTTCGTTGGAACCCTAAGCAATAGATAACGGTGTAATTATCAGAGAATAGGAATAAATGACAGAAAGTGAAACGCCCACGTAGTGTTGGAAGGAAGGAATGAGGAAATACATGGATATTACTCCCGATCGGTTCCTGTTTCACTTCATTGAATAAAGTTGTTTCACTTCATTGAATAAAGTTAATTAACTTTTAGAGGAGCATGATTTTGTAGTCTACACAGAAGACCAATCTGATAAAAATTCTGAAATCTTAATTTGCATGGATAACGTAAGTACTAACACTTAAAATTGATATTTATATAATTTGTAAGTTTAATATATTTCTTTGGATACTTATTTTCATTATAAGCTATTCAACTGAATTAGCAGTTTTGAAGGAAAGAGTGAACCTTAAACTATTTGAAGCAGAAAATTTTAAAAACTCTTGTCACTTTTTCTTCTTTATTATTCATTTCTTAACCAAACTTTTTGCGAGATTCATACTTTAATATTTAGCTATATTTATTTAACAAATGTATAGTAATTTTATAAGCAATAAAATCAGTTATACAAATCAAATCTTCTAAATACTTTAGCTAATATTTTTAATTCACGTAATTGTTGCTCTAGAAAAAAATAAATTTCTTAAGTATTTTTTTATTAATATTTATATCTTATATTATCAGCATTTAGAATAATTTGCAAAGCACGCGAGTCAGTAAAAAGAACATTAATTTAGTAATTATCTTTTTCGAGATTTTAAATTTTCAAAATCATTAATAGCAACGTTTTTTCCATGTTGTTTACAATTTTAGATTTAATTGCAGAAGGGGTAAATTACTGAATGTTCTTTCTGGTAGATTTCCTTAAAAAAATTACTTTTATTTTGGGAAAAGATTTTTTTTTTTGTACATGTGATAGAGTTGAAAATAAAAAAGACAAAGTGGTAACAGGATCTGCCAAATTAAAGATAGTGTGACATATTTAATTATTGTAAACTTAGTTAACTTTTTCGTACAGTAGAGCGTCATTTATCCGAATCGATTGGGAACGGACACCGTTCGGATACACGATTGCTCGGATAACCGAAAACCGAATGCGATCCATGCAGTATATGAAACCGGACACTATACGAATATTGAAAATCATCATATGCGGGAAACGTCCTCGAAGAAAAAGCAAAATAGGTGCAAAACGTCGCAATTTTACCTTTATTGTGAAAAATAATCACTTGTTTTTCGCTGTACCATTGTACACTTTGGTGTTTTCGTTTCAAGGTCTCTGATTCTCTTGAGCTGCAGTAGTTGAGTAGGACAGCACCCTGGTTATTGTTCGTACCACTTGATATCTGCCTCTAACGCAAAACACGCGTCAGCATTTGATGGACCCTTGCTACTTTCGTTGTTGTTGTTGGCCTCGTCTCCATCCGTTTCATTGTCGACAGGATCGGATTCTTCTTGCATGGAAGTCACAATCTCGTCATCATTTAGCATGTTTACCAAATCACACAACCTGAAATATTCCTCAAATTACCTTTACTCCGTCGCTTTTGGCACGAAACAACTGTTGAGCATTGCAGTGTTCGAAAACGTATCCGGATTTTGGTCTGGGTATTTGACGCTCCGAATAATAAACGTTCGGAAAAATGACGTTCTGCTGTATTCGAATTTGTAATCATTTCGTTCCTCAGAATAATTATTTATTCCTCCGGAATACTTTCTACAAATATCGTTTCTAATTTCATTTGAAAATTATTTATCAAAATATCTGGAAAATTTCACTGGGGTGCAATGACAAATTTTAAAATAAGGGTGTCCCAAAAATAGCTCACCAAATTCTACATATCCTGATTCCTAGTTTGGAGTACATAAAAATTGCCCTGAAAAATTTACCTGTACAAATTCATAGCTTACGAGAAAAATACTGAAAATTATGATAAAAGAATTGGACTCCAGTGGCATTTATGGGCTTCTGTACGTGATTGACTGGATACGGCATACTCCGGCTGCTGGATCTGATGTATGGGACCGGTTCTATGGCCACCCCGATCACCAGATCTCACACCGTTGTATTTTTTTGTTAGACAATCTTGAGTAATTGGTGTTTCGAGATGATCGACTGCACATGCGGACTAAGTTGCTTGTCGGTATGCTGCTTGTACTTTGGTGGATACCGCGTTGCTACGATGCATGGACTCATTCATTTAACGGCACGCTTAACCCTGCCTCGATATGCACATCAGACATTTTGAACATCTGATTTTTTAACACGCTTTTATAAGTTTCACTTGCATGTAACGGAATCTTGGAACTCGATTTTCACCCACTTAAAAAGTTCAGATTAATTCGAAATTTTGCAAACTTGTCAAGGACCGATGACAATACAATGATTTCATAATTTTGTTCCATTGTCCTCATCAGGATCGTCAGGAATCACGATAATCAGATTTGGCGACAATTAAATATTCCACTTCCAGATTTGGCAACTTATTGCACATACAATTTTCAGATTTGGCGGCTAATTCCAGATTTAGTGACTAAAAGAAAAAGGTGTAACCCTACAGCGAGTGTTTTTAATTTAAAGCTATTTATATGCAAGTATAAAATACACTTGTGTGGTTTATGAAAATAAAACTAACAAAAAAAGTGTTCTGTATGTGAGAAAGTGGAGGGTGGGTGGGTGTTATCAATTTCTTACTATAATATAAACATTTTTCTGAAAATGAAAATAAAAAAAAGGCTCGTGATCTGAAAAAAATAATTTATGATCTAACTGCTAAATATTTTTTATTTTTATAAAGCAATACGTTTAGAAGTGATGATACGAATTAACATTATAGCAATACGTTTAAAAGGTGAAAATACGATTAACACTTAATACTACCATATGTTTTTATTAACTCGCTTTCTTCAATGTCTGTTTGGGTAGAATTTTGTAATTGATTTTAAACTGTGTGACTTTCCGATGAGCTAGAGACTTGAAATTTGGACCACAGCTCAGAAGTGGGTGACAATGTGAAAAAAGAAGGGGGGAAAAAAAAACGAAAAGGAGGAATTTTATACTTTTTTAGTCCATTATAAAAACATGGTACATTACTTTTTTTTAATTCGAACTTTTTTTCTTCTTACCACACATTTTATTGTCTGACTTGTTCTATAGAGAAGGAATCTAATATAACGATACGGGACTCATCCGAGGCCCTTTAAACAGAGAGAATAAATACACTTCAGACCCTTTAATTGAAATCCATTGAAGATCAAGACTTATTCCAACAGCCACGTAATTCTGGCAGTTCTCCGTGACAGCATCACCTTCAGCATTTATACACACTTCTGCATTCGATGCTGCCATTGCTCGTAACAGTTCTGTAACAAGGTTTTTGGAAGTCCCCTTAGAAAATTTTCCGTTTCCGCCTGAAGCCCTTCAACTGAAGTAAAATGAGTTCCCTTTTAACAAGATTTAACGCTAATAAATAAAAGAAAAGTCGGATGCGGACAAATCAGGCGAATAAGGAGGATTTCCCATCATAGTAATGTTATTGCTGGTCAGAAATTGCAAAACAGATATAGCAATGTAGGTGGATGCGTTGTCTTGGTGCAACAGCCATCCTTCACTCTACAATTCTGGCCTTTTTTATCCGAAGTCTTTTTAGTACTTCACTGTAACAGTGCTGATTAAAAGCTTGACCACTGATGTGAGTGGGAACATACTCAAATCACGAATTTTGGAAATATTTAAGTCAGTAATCGTTGACCTTGGGTGCCATGCAGATTCATGACCTTCCACACTAACCCTTCCTCCTGAAAACCTCTCATACCATTCAAATACATGTGCACGAGACAAAGTTTTATCTCCAAAAACCTCTGATAACATTTGAAATGTTTTCGTGGCTGATTTCTTAAGTATCTCCAGAAACTTGATGCTGAATCGACATTTTTCCGGCAGAATGCAGTTTGCACATGTTCACTCACTGAAACAGTACTCCCAACTGGAATGATCGTTTACGCCAAAACTGGCCACATGGATAGAGGTGGTGTGTGAGATAACGTCACCAAAACAGTTGTTACCAACTCCACTCTTTTTTTTCAAGCTACACACTTGTGACGGGTGCTTACGCGTTTCACTAACCTTCTCTCAATTCTTTTAAGATTGTATTTATTTTAACCAATCCCCGCTGAGAGCTAAAAGTGTGACTTATGCAAACAAGATAGTTTCGAGTTTAGCGAGTTCGAAAAAGATATAAAAGGGAGAAATGAAATGAAGAGAAGAGGATGACTACGTGGTTTGATAGAGGAGTTAACTAAGAGGTTGATTAAGAAGGTGGTTCTGGGAGATTAGTTTAACTAGTGAAGTTTGTTCGCCGTAAGAAGATTATTGAAAAGGTTCATTAATTCGGTTCGGACGGAACTGAAGATATCAAGGATTGAAGTCGCTCTTTAGATCCTTCAAATATTAAAGAATCCTGCCTTAAAAAATATCAGGTCTGTGATTTTCATAAATTAGATTTAAATGCGTAGTTTGATTGTATGCGTTATTCTCCGTAGTCTCAGTTAGTGTTCCGTCGTTCATAATTGAATTCTTATCTCACTCCACTGTAATTTGTTGTTCTTAAGGTTTGATTAATATTTGTGTGTTTATCTATTAAGAAAGATTAATAAATGATATTGATTTATTAATTTAGTAGTTGTTAATTATGAATCCAACATACCCGAATTTAGATAATGTGCAAAGGGGAGTTAATAATCATAGGGGTAGTGAGAGACTACGACACACTTAATATCGTTTTTTGTGTGTGTCATATCTTGTATGCTGTCAATAACGTCGATAGGATCATGTTGTGGCAGGAACTGGACTATTGCAATGTGTGTGTGATGTATGCCGTGTATAACCAAATTTTCATATGTAGAGCACCTGTAAAACATGTAAATTAAACTTGAATTGCTTCTGTATTATTTCAAATGTTCTTTTCCTCTGTGTGTGTATCCGTTTTAGTTTATTTTATTTTAATGCTTTGAAACCTTGGAAGGAATTACGAATAGTTCTCTTTTTTGCGAGAATTCGAAATGTTCTGTAGTCCAGAGAATTAGTGCGAGACACGCGATGTTAATTAAGTTGGATTAAGGTATCCGAATACGCGTTCGGAACTGTGATTTTGCAGAAGCGAATATTTTTTTTAATATTTAGTGTCGCTTACATCAGAATACACGTGTAAAATTGTTTTAAGAATATTATTACAATTAAAAATAACTTAAATACGATATTTTGGAAAAAATAAATATAGAATTACCTATTTTCAAAACATTCTTCTTTTATGAAAAATGCTACTATTATAATAATATTTTCTTTATGTCTAGATAATATTCTTCCAAGAGGGGCTGAATTAGGACTTTTGAAAAATTTCACATTATACAATATTTTTAAAAAAAATTCTAATTCTGATGTATTAAAATATGGATAAATCCACTTCTAAGATTTATATTTCAAAAATCCTAGTTCATACTCTGTATAACCTGAGCAACAAATATACACAGGCTAAGTATTATTATTATAGAAGAATTTTTCATAAAAGGAGAATTTTTTTGAAAACAGGTTATTTAATGTTCATTTTTTGCCAAAAAATTCCATTTAAATAATTTTTTTTCAGAACTAGCTCCGCCAGTAATAATGAAGCAAGAAATGTAGGTAAATTGATCATCAAATATTATGAAACCTTTTGAGGTTTTGAAAACAATTCCTTCGACATCAGCTGAAGCTGACAAATCCTTTTCTGCTGCGGGGGTTGTTTATAATAACACGAACTAGGTTAAGTGATAAAAGAAGCAGATTGCTTAGCTTTTCATAAATCATACATTAAGAATGAATAATCAACATATTTTATTTGTATTTTTTAGCTCAAAATATAAATGAATATAAATTTGCCACGATGAATTTCGTGGGCCACTTTCTGAGATCGTCAGTCAGGTGGCATTAGAAACAGCAACATCAGAAGAAATAAAATGCAAAATGTATCTACTATTAAATCTAAATTTATTTCAGACTTTGTATTTCAGTATCAGTGGCTGTGACTGCACACTTAATTGCAATATTCTCCAAAATGTAGAATTTAAAAAATTAGATATCTCCATAGTATAATTTTATCATCCCTACTGCTGACTTCTTGTGACGGTTCTTTCCGCGACCTTATCACTAATAATCCTCTTAGGGAATTTCTGGTCTTTAAAAATTATTTTACTATATATATATTTATTATACTCCTTCTCGAAGAAGATGTGATTTTGTAAAATAAGACTGCTATATATAGTCTAGGTTTTCAGGTCAGAGGGAGAGATAGAATAGACTGCTAGCGGAGCGGAGATTAATCAAATTGAATGTGAATGGCGGATATTTAATATTTGATAAGTGAATTACTTAAGGTATCCGACTGGTTGCGACAACTTTTTTTTTTTAAAAAAAAGGAGATATGGGGATTTTTTTGTTGTTTTTAGATTTGTTTAGTGCATAGGTTCTCAACGTGGGCGATAACGCCCTCTTGTGGGCGTTTGAGACTTTCAGGGGGGCGCTAAGAAACCCAGAGCAAATTAGAAGGCGTTGAAATGATTGTATGTATTCAAATCATTTTTATATTACATGTACGAAAATTCACCTATTTCGATAGTACGGGAAGTGGATGAAAAACTTAAATATTACATTACATTCAGAACTACATTAAACCGAATGATATATTAAATTTTAATTTCTGTAGTGCACGAGTTGTCTTTGTCTGTGAGCAGTAGGAAAAATGTTTCGTTCACTGGATTTCATTACGAATATTATCCAAGAAACATAATAAAATATGTTAATCAGGAATTAACGTGTGATTCTTTAAAGACTGAAACTGTCAATTTATATTTATCTTCGTATCATCAAAACCCCTGAATGTCTTTATAACAGGTAAGCTAAAACTTTTATTCCGCTCTTTTTAAATGAAGAAGAAATTCAGTAGCGTTTCAATTCCAACAATATCCTACCTATGACTAAAATATATAATATTACACAGTTAATTATATTTGTGGCAACCGCTATTTCAGATTCGCAAATAAAAAAAATGGAGCTTTAGAAAAATTAAAATAAAAAATATAATCTATTAGATTTAGGATATGTTTTAAAACTTAACTCTTGTTTTCACCATGTATTAAGTACACTTTATTCCTCTAGAGGTGCGGTATCGAAATATTCATTAGAAAAGGGGGCGGTATCGAAACATTCACTAGAAAAGTGGGCACTAGCTCAAAAAAGGTTGGGAACCTATGGTTTGTAGAATCAAGACCGATGAAGCTAAGATCATGGTCGCAGATAGGTGGCAGGCTTTGAGTATGGAACCACTGAAGACTCTCCGTGTAGAGAAGCTGATACACTCTAAATGTGTCTCGTGTTGGTTTGTGGTAGAAGTTTAGAGAGAGGTGTCATCCTCATCCCTTGACCGAGGTTCAGTTACGAGTCTGCCATCATTAACTGTTGTGCAGCTTCGAAGTGCGACGACGAGTGTCATCCTCATCACTTGACCGAGGTTCAGTTACGAGTCTGTCTTCATTAACTGTTGTGCAGCTCGAAGTGCGACGACGAGTGCCATCCTCATCCCTTGACCGAGGTTCAGTTACGAGTCTGCCATCATTACCTGTTGTGCAGCTTCGAAGTGCGACACGAGTGTCATCCTCATCACTTGACCGAGGTTCAGTTACGAGTCTGCCATCATTAACTGTTGTGCAGCTTCGAAGTGCGACAACGAGTGTCATCCTCATCACTTGACCGAGGTTCAGTTACGAGTCTGCCATCATTAACTGTTGTGCAGCTTCGAAGTGCGACGACGAGTGTCATCCTCATCAGTTCAGTTACGAGTCTGCCATCATTAACTGTTGTGCAGCTTCGAAGTGCGACGACGAGTGTCATCCTCATCAGTTCAGTTACGAGTCTGCCATCATTAACTGTTGTGCAGCTTCGAAGTGCGACGACGAGTGTCATCCTCATCACTTGACCGAGGTTCAGTTACGAGTCTGTCTTCATTAACTGTTGTGCAGCATCGAAGTGCGACGACGAGTGCCATCCTCATCCCTTGACCGAGGTTCAGTTACGAGTCTGCCATCATTAACAGTTGTGCAGCTTCGAAGTGCGACGACGAGTGTCATCCTCATCAGTTCAGTTACGAGTCTGCATCATTAACTGTTGTGCAGCTTCGAAGTGCGACGACGAGTGTCATCCTCATCAGTTCAGTTACGAGTCTGCCATCATTAACTGTTGTGCAGCTTCGAAGTGCGACGACGAGTGTCATCCTCATCAGTTCAGTTACCAGTCTGCCATCATTACTGTTGTGCAGCTTCGAAGTGCGACGACGAGTGTCATCCTCATCAGTTCAGTTACGAGTCTGCCATCATTAACTGTTGTGCAGCTTCGAAGTGCGACGACGAGTGTCATCCTCATCAGTTCAGTTACGAGTCTGCCATCATTAACTGTTGTGCAGCTTCGAAGTGCGACGACGAGTGTCATCCTCATCACTTGACCGAGGTTCAAAATTACAAGGTACATCCCTCGAGTTGAATCAGAGTACGCGCGCGCGGCATTAACAAGCAACCAATTAATTAAAAAATTTTGGGCATTGTTCAGTCAATGTAACTTATCTATGTTTCGGCTTATAAAATAATTAGAGTAAACGAATGATTATTCTTTAAATTAGAAACAACAGTAGTGCTATCAGAGATGAACCTCGTAATTTTAATTCAAGGTCAAGTGACGAGGACCTTAATTAAGTTGACATCCCATTTTTGAAACATCCTCAACAAGTCATTGCGAAGAATTTGAATTTAGACAGATCAGATGTACATTAGCCCCTTAGTCAGTTCCGGTGGATAAGAGGTTACGAGTTCGACCCCCGATGGAGTTTTCTGGATGCGAAAATCGAAGACACGAATGTTATATGATTATGTGGCATGCAAAAGATCCCTTGAGTATCAATTTGGTTCTGGTACTCGCGGCAATATTTAGCATCCTACGAGAGCTTGAACTAAAAAATTAATTCATGCTTCCAAATTTGGTAACGAGGCTACCGCTAGAAGGTACCACCATGAAATGGCTCTCACGTTTGGGGACTTACAGTGTCTGCTAAGGCTAAGTTGCTAGAATGCAGTTCCATTGGAGGAAAAAGAAACATTACCCCCTCTACATTTCGGATCTTCAGTGGCACCTGGACTTGAACCCATGACTCAACAGGGGATGACTCAAAACCTGATCCCGAATTTGCGACCATGACCTCTTGATTCCCACGGACACCAGCATCTTTTTGAAATGCAACGCTAAGAATCCAAAATATATTAGACTTATTACTGATAAGCTGAAGGACTTTTGTGACAGATTCTATTTTATTTTAATTTACATCCCACTCTGAAGCAACTCGAGGGGTATTAGTGGCGGAATGCCCAAAGGAACCGAGCTCACCCGAAGAGGGTTTAGAGCTACAAGCCAATTCCTCGGGAAACAACCACCCACACGTCCAGTCTTAATTGAAAGGAAAAAAAAGTTTACATTTTTACACAGCAGTATACAGTAAAATAACAAATACAAATTTAAAGGTAACTGCACTATATATGTACTTACGTGTATGTGAACAAAATACAAATATACGAAGCAAATATAGTGATAAAAAATAAAACGGAAGGGGTTTAAGAGATGGAAGAAAGAATATATTACTCTAACTTTCTTACAAATACATAAAAAAATAATAAAATTATCCAAAAACAAATGCATCATAAAGACGCCCCCCTTCCCCGAAAAAAAGACTGGAAGCATAAATAAAAAAAAAAATGTTTCTGGAATCTATTTCAGTGACACCACTTCTGTGATATTTCCCCTTAATGAACCTAATAGGAAAAGAAATGATTCACAGCACCGGAAGGAGGATTACTTTTTTTTTTAGATCTCCCTCATTTTTTTTAAAGAAACATAGAGAAAGAAAACAGTGGTGTAAAATAAATAAATAAATAAAGAGAGAAAAAGAGGGGGGGGGAGAGAAATTATTGAATTTTTTATTGGAGAGATATCTTTTATGCTAAATAAAAAGAAGAAATTAACGCCAAAGTATACTCATGTTGTTAACCAAGAGTTACGGAACTCGTAGTTTTGAACCATGGCCAAGTAGCGAGAACGACATTTGAGTGGCAACCTCCTCTCCAAATATTCATATTAACGTCAGTGGGAGAACTTAGAGCCTGCGAAGAGTTAACGTGAATCAGTCCGTCTACAACTCGGGTTTTCAATTGCACCTGAACTTGAATCCACGAATCAACAACGACGGTCACTGAGTGATTCTAACCACTCGGCTATTGTGGTCTCTTTTTCAAGCTAATAAGATCTATACTTATAAATGAATATGCAATACTATAGTTTTGTTATAGACATGTTTCTTTATTATATAATATTTCTTTCTTTATGTGTCTTATAAAAACATCTAATATTTCTTAAATGCATTTGGGACTGCAGTACCCTAAGGGTCATGGTCACGATTTCGTGATCATCTTGTTATTTCTAATGCCACCTGTCCGACGTAGTCAGATCGAGGCCCATGAAGTTCATCGCGACAAAGGGTTAGTTTTACGCCTGTTGTTAACCGTAATTCTGAGCATCATGTAGGTGCACAGTACTTATTGGCTCGGTTCCTCTTCATTTTTGAAAGAGAACACCCTGGAGGTGATCAGGAGCCTGTCAACTCTTTTCCCCTTCCACCAACCTCACTTGCCGCTCGACGGCTATTTAGAGTATCCACATGCCACAAAGGCACTATACATTTACAAACATCCATGTCTTCTCCCGGATTCGAATCCAGCCCCAACGGCACAGCAGTTAGCGTCATTAACCACAATACCGGATAGGTGGCGTGATCGTCTTTACCGAGTTGTTGTTCAATTACTGGTACCACGGAGAGGGAGAAAGCGCACTATATTAACGACAGACTATAAAGCTGCACGAAGGCTATTAGCGATGAATCTCAGAATTTTGAACCGTGGCCAAGTGAAGAGGATGACACCTGATCTGGCACCTTCTCCAAATTACCACACCATGCCGATGGGAGGATGTTTGAGCTGCGTCATATTTAACGTATATCGGCCTCCTCTAAATGGCGGGTCTTCAGGGGTACTAGGGTCGAACTCATGACACGCAAACCACAAGTCCGTGATCTTGACAACTAGAATACCGAGGGTTACTTGGTGCCACTGAAGACCCAAGGCTGCGGTAGCCTAATGGTCATGGTAGCAAGCTTGTGGCCGGCGTTACTGAGTCATGGGTTCGATACCTGGTGTCACTGAAGACCTGTCGTGAAAAAGTTCTGATGCGCTTTAAATCTGCCGAGGCTCACCCATTGGTGCGAGCGGGTTCGATAAGGAGGTTGCCAACTCAGATGTCGACTTTGACATATGACCGAGGTTTAAAATTACGAAGTCCGTCGACACTAGCCCTCAGGTTGCTTCCCATCTCGACATGAATTAAAATAAAAATCAAATTATCAAAGAACTGAGGCTCGCCGTGAGGAGGGAATAATTCCTGTTAAGCCTACCGAAGCTCAAATTACTTATTAGCTGTAATTTTATTTTGGAGCACCTAGCCCGTCAGGGCTTTTATCTCCTGTCTAGAGGGTGAAATAACATGAGTATTTTAAAAACTTGCCCATTTTAGTTATTGAGCGGGGTATGGAAGCTTGGAAAGCAGGATGCTAGCACATGTTTCATCCAGGTCTCCTGACCGTGGTCTAAAACTGGGAGGCTCTTTGCCAATAGTCTTCGAGTATCTTTAACCACGAGCCTTCGATGAGTCAATTAATTTTGATTCTTTGGTGGTTTCAGGCAGTTAATCGAATCGAAGATATTTTAATTGATTAAAAGTGTCATATATAATAGTTGCACATTTTAACATTGAAATTAGTTACAAAGGAAAGAACATTATTAATTTTTAAGGAAACGATACATATCTATAATGCAACATTGCAAACCACTTAAGATTGATGAAATTTTTGACATTTAAAAAATTCTTTGCGTGCTATATTACTTCACTACGCATTCTTTTCTGCCCTTAAGGATTTAGAAATACTGGCCTGAATTTTTAGAAGGAGGAACAGCTCTTTCGGGAACTCTTTACATTACATAAGTATTAAGCTTTTTTGTACATTTTAAAAAGAATCACAAGCAAACAATCAGTTTAATAGGGAAATTAATATAATTATATATAAGCTTCCCTACCAATTCAGTAATAGTATTTTTCATTTTGCTTTATTTATTTGAAGAATAACAACAGTAGAGGACTTTTAGAATTTTGTTGACATGTCTTCTGAATCTGTTTCTTGTACAACGCCTCTCATTCAAGACGATGAGAAAGCTAAGGTAAGATTTCCATTGAATTCTGGGATGTGTATAAGCTCGACAAGTGTGGTTTGTGTATGTATAAATTGCATCAAGTGTAGTTTTGGAGTAATTATACAGTAATATCCCGAGCTTGCGCGATAGGTGGGACTGAGTGATGAAATGCGTCAAAGTTATGACTTCAGTCGGAGTGTGATCTCGTATATAAATACACGTACATTATTTTTAGTTGGAACCGGAGATGAAAGAAAATTACTAAAAAAAAATGTTCCTGCTAGTTTGATATCACGGGACATCGCGCCAATTTTATGTTCACCAAGATGGGCGATAACATTACAATATGGTTGCCTTGATATTTTAATCGTCTGGCGATGTGGTTGCCATGGAGATAACATATATTAGAAATAATTTTTATTGGTTCTGTTCCCGCGGTAATCCTATTAATTTCAGACGATTTTATTTGGATTTCTTCTACAATTTAACCATTTTTATTGCAATCCCAAATCAAAATATATTTTAATCTTCTGTTTCATTTAATGCTATTTTCGAATATGGATATTTCTAATATCATTGGTGAGAACTGGGATATTTTTTTAAAAGAATGAGTGTTATAGTTTTAATTATTTCTATAGATCGTTTATTTTCATAATTTATTTTGCTTTTTTTCGTTTCTTGTTCGATGAAATTCGTTGAAGAAATATGCAGTTTTTGGAACATAGCAAGCTTTCAGTACTTTATAGTTGCTATTCATTATCAATTTTATTATATATTATGTAATTTATTAATATAAAAATACAATAATTAGAATATGTAATAATATAATATACGTTATTTGTAATAATTGTTATTTTATAAATATTACACACTTGTTTTTTTTATTTCTAAGTTAATTTCTATAACATTATATTACAAGATTATTGTATACTGCATAATATTACTATTGATAAATATGATTTTTTATAATATTGATATTAATTATTTCTTGATCTTGGTTAGTCTCAATATATTCCTAAATTCTTAATCTGAAATAGATTTTAATGTATTTCAAAATAGTTCTTTCAAATTATTTTCCTGACGAGTCTTGCCGCCACCTTGGATTTCATTGCAACAAAATGCACTGCTTGGCGCCTTGCCCCTTGATATCAAACTAGTTCCCCTTAAAATACATCACTGGTGATAATTGAAGAGCTGATGCGGTTACTTAGACTTGCTTATTTGACACCATTTCTCGAAATGCGGATTTCCAATTTATTGTTGTGCCTCTAACTCTGTTCTGAAGAAATTGCAGAAAATTAGAGTGCTGCCCCATAAAACATTCTTCATGAGGCAGACTTGCAACCTCCTCTATTTAGTAGACAGACTGGATTGGTCAAATACTTGAACTTTCTATCTTCAGCCAACAAAACGTCTACGTACCTGAATAACTGGGTAAACTGGCGAAGACTTACAAAAAGACCCCTTTAGTAAAGTTGAGTTCCAGAGATGTCTCACTGGAGATGTAGAACCCTCTTCACTACAATGTAGCTTGAATCTTTCGGAGACTCTGCAGCCGGGGTGGGAATTAAGTCGAACGCAATCGACCGGTGGACTGCCAAGATATTTTGGAGTGACCGCCTTCACTAAGACCTAATAATCATTCCATCATACGAAGGTCTAGAAATGCCGTATTTATTAGAATCTAAGCCGCCATCAATTCTAATTTGCGCCCCAAATTCTCAACAAAAATTTGAAAAATAACCTAAAATGGTCTATCGCTATCCAATTTTACGAAATTAAAATAAATTTAAAAAGAAAGCTATAATTATTCATGCTTCTTATTAGTTATTTTATCGTTATTAAAACTTTTAAATACATGCGTGAAGCTGCAATTATTCTAAATACCCTATCCAACACATTATCCCTATCCCACCCCTATCCCTTCGATTCTAAGTCACGCCCGATTTTCAGTAGCATTAATATTGAGAAAAATGTTCGGCTTAGATTAGAGTAAATACGATATTTTAAGAAATGGGAGAAAATAGAATCGCAAGAGAATTTCGTTGAATAGAGAATGCGCTTCGCTATTTGGAGGCGATTTTACAAAGAAAATCGTAAAATGTTCTTGGTTCCAGGAATAAGTTCGCGAAATAGAGAAATTCGTAAAATAGACGTTCGCAAAATAGATGTCCAACCATATTGTATACTTTCTCTTAGCTCACTACACCTACGCCACTGGGTGGACCGCATCACCTTGGAAAAAATCGGAAGTAGCCCGTGCCCTGGAAAGTCTGCCCACCCCTGCTCTACAGGGTTCATATCCCCTTCCACCCCAGTTTCTCGGTCGTTAAGAAAAAATTTGTCTCTGTCCATCTTGGACACTTGGCGTTGGAGATCATTAACGGCATCCCCAACGTGCATTTAAAATTTATACTGATGGTAGTAAAATATCTGACCAAGCCGATAGTGGTATATGTATTGATAAAACCCAGTAAAAATAAGACTCTTTAAAAAAAAAACTCACGATTTCTGCTCGGTTTTCAGAAGTGAACTAATATCCATTGGTGGGAAACTTGAGGTTATTCCATCTAAAGATCCCAGTAATTTTTAGATTCTCTTTGATGGTCGTAGTTCTCTTTGTGACGTGGGCTCATTAGTCGTACACTTACCGACATTACTTGTTAAGTTTGATGTAAGGGGTGACCGGAATAATCGGATGGGGCATTGTGTCCTCCAAAAGAGACAATGTAGTATCTCGGGCCCGAGGACAAATGGGTATCTTGCCGATTCTGAAGATGGTTATATTGAAAGCACACATCCCTCGGATAATGCTGGGCACCACGATCTATTGCAAGAAAGCGCCGGTGTACTATATATCCAATACAGCGTCCCCCTCGAACATGTGGGACGCGCAAAAATTTGAATGAAAAAGGAGTTCCGGTCTGTTGTGATGAAGACATACGCTGGAGGGTACCCACCAGGGTGGTACAAGTGTCAAGACTATTTTTTTACCCCTTCAGATGGTGAATTAGGTATGGTGACGAGGTTTGTTTTAGACGCGCCAGCCTATTGTCTCCAGCACCAATGGAGTTAGGACGAAAGTGACGACGGCCGTAGGCAGATCTGCTACACTCGCCAATCGGAGATGATCGGGGCGTGAAAAAGCCCACCCAGTGGTTTAAAGGGTCGGCTCGCAATTTGACGAGAACCGTCTCTCTCCTTGAATCCTCTGAATTTCGCAATAGTTCTTTTTCAAAGACATTCGACAGAGGTTGCGGGAGCAGCTGCAACCGGAAACCGATCGTTTCAAGATCTTTTAACCTTACACGGCATTGGAATAATTTTCCAGCGAAAGGCTGTGGAAAACAAACTTAATACCTAATATAATGTTTTGTTTGGAGTAAAATAGCTTATGACAAAAAGCTGTGTGAGACTTGCGCTATCCAGTAAGGAAGTAATCTTGCTAGCTAGCGTCGTTACAAATAGTTCATTGTTGTGGACAAGGCCAGTTTATCACTCCTACGCAAACTGAAACGTATATCGCTGCACCATGATATTCATTTTCAGGGGATCCTATCTCGTGTCGAACTTTACGGCAATGAAATGGCGGACAAACTAGCGAATGGAGGCTGTTATCTTCCAAATCCATTCACCCTTGCTTATCAGAATTTACACTCGTTGAAAAAAATCTCAATTTGGAGTGGAGGGTGCCTCCCACTCGTCATTGGTAGGCGTATAATAGACCCGGTCTGGCCCTTCCCCTCAAGAGTGACAGAGGCTATTATACTATTGTCTTGCCAGTGGTCACATTAAGACTCTCATTTTCGACGATCTTCTACATCTGTTTAAGATGTTAAGATACTACGCAAACAACCTTCTTGTGCTCGACTCTGAGTGTCAACGATTTAATTGATCTTGTTTGACTTTGTCAGACCCTAGAAGATTAGCAACAACGGAAGGTATCATAAGATTTAACATAGTCTGTCGTCGCTCGAATCCCCCCCCCCCCGCGCAAAATTTCCCTGTAGTATGACTTTGATTTTCTTATTCCTCGTTTTGGTGTGGGGGGGGGGCGAAGTGAGCTGATCATTGGAGTACGTATTTTCTAATTTGCAGCAGTTATTCTATTGAACTGCGAGACCTTCTGTCAAATTCCGAACAGTCATTCGATATGGTTGAACTGTCTTAAGACTAGAGTTCTACAATATCTTTCTTGTGTATTTCTAGGAGCCCAGAAATTGTCGGCTCCTAACAGTTTGAATCCAGCAGTTCTTGAACATCATGGCTCCTAAATTTATTTGTCTGGCAAGGTTGACAACTTCAATCACATTACCGATTTCATCATGCTATGGAACTCATTCCACCCGAATTTCAGTGATGATAAAAAGAGGTTGGTTTTTTCCAGACGTCACTTGAAGTCTCGTAAAACTTCAAAGATTGTCCGATGATTCTCCCTGCATCTAAAACATTGAATTGTTTCCAAAAGTCTCTAAAGGGGAGCTCATTACTTAGTCTGGTACTGATGCAGATATGCAAATGGTCGAATAAAGTTGAATGTCTTGAAGATTCCCTGATCAATCGGTTGACTCAAATTGGTTGTATATATATATCTGGAAGGATAAACCAAACTTTTACACGCGAGATGAACCGATGCGTTGTGTATTAGCATCACTTTAAATCTAATCCGATTAAATTGGAAATAACTTATATACTTCAAGTATGAAATTGCAGTGATTCGAAAATTGCATAAGTCGAGGTATTACTGTAATTTGAAGAAAAGACTTTAAATTAGTTTTCTTGTGCGTAATCAATGGTATTAATATCTTGATTTTACTAAATAAAAGCCATAAATATATTTTGTATATGTAAAGTCATTTAAAACGGACTAAATTTCTCAGGGGAAATGTGTATGAATGTTTTCCCATTTCTCGTCAAAATAACAGTGTATAACTACTCCAGAAATGTAGAAAACGAGCTTTTTGGAGCACAACTGCCTTGCTTTCGATTTGAAGTGAATTATGCATTTAAGGTGACACAGTACAACTCGATTGACAGATGGATCACAATCTAATTTCGTTAGCTTGAATTCTTTATCGTATCTCGTGTAAGTTAAAAGCTCAAAGTGTTAAAATAGAGCTTGTAGGCAACTCTTGCATCCATCTTTATATCTCTATGGTAAATAGCAACTGCAAATTGACTTGGTCGATAAGAAAACCCATTGGCATTTTAAATTAAGATAAACCAAGGACTTTTCCAGAGTAGTCTTTTGAAATCGTTTAATTGTTTTTGATAAATGTAGCAAATGTTGATATGCATCTCTTAATCGAAATTTCAAAATCTAGTTTTCTACAAATTTGTTAAGGGGGCATAGTACCTTGCGAGAAAAAAATTGTTCGTTACCATATACATGTTACGATTCATCATAAGTTAACAAATTTTGCTTATTTTGATCTGAATTTTTTATATTATCTATAACAATGTATAAACTTTAAGAAAACTAGACAAATTTTGTTCTTAAATAAATACAATATTTTTAAAGAGATGATAAATATGTATACCAAATTTAAAAAAAAAATTACTTACCTCATGTTCCCGCAAGATAATTTTTAAATTATACACTTTAGAATCTCAATTATTGCATTAAACTGTAGCTAAATGTAACCTTCATTCTGTATACCACTGAATTGAAGGATATCTTATATTTAAATATTTTTTAAAATTAAAAAATGTGTAAAAAATTTTCTTTTAAAATTTCAATTTTTATACCGTTGCAAATAAAAATTTATTGATCCATTTTCCATAATAGTGGCATACAGAATAAAGATCTATGACTAGAATATGCATGCCAATTTTTGTAGCTCTAGATTAATAACTTTTTTTACAATCTTGCGGGAAAGTGTAAAAAACTGAAACTGAGAAAATCAAGTTTAAAGATTGACTTTTCAATAATTCGAATAAAACTTTATATATAATACCTAAAATGATCCAGCTTCATATGTAGGACCTTCTAGTTCTGCAAAATGCTCATTTGTGGCTTTTCTTCTCATTCTGCTTGCCCTACGGGCCTCTAACGTATATAATTTTGATTTAATTTCTGCATTTCTTATGCGTGCATAATTGGCCCGAAAGGCAGAAGTAACAGCAAAATGCCCTATGTTAAAGCCAAGAGCTTTCATTATTTTTATACGCCCCGTCATTCCCTCGTTAAACATTACTATTGCCTCATTTACAGCTATGTCAACAATATTTTTAGACGACCCAGAAGTTTTGGGGCAATACTTCCAAATAGTCGAGTTGAATGACTCATTAGCATTTTGCGTTTTACCTCCCAGACATTTTTTGAGCAATTTTGGTGCAGATAGCTCTGCTATTATAGGCTTTATTTTATCCATTATGGCAATTGGCACAGTATTTTTATGCTTAAATAAAGAAACACTGTTTGTAGCAACTGCCTTTTGATATTTGCACCACGAAGTATCACCGACTGGGCAGAAGTGATGCATAGGTTCATCATCAGTGGACTATAATGACAATAAATTGCCCATATAGCCTGACGCATATCTTCAGCAGAGCTGCGATTCTGTCTAATAGCATTGCCATAATAGGTGGTAATTGTGTCAATTAACTTATCAGTCAGTCGATTTTTACCGCTGATACTCTTACCATCTGATAATTTTTGGCCACGACTCAATGTTTTTAATTTTCGCAGCCTAGCACCCATACGCTTTTGTACGTGACCCACACATTCAACTTTTTCGACAGTATATGGTACTGTCCTTTGAAGCACTGGGAAGGTTTTTGTATCCCCATCACCGATATACTTGATATATTTGGCATTTCGTTGTGGAACTGATCGTTGAAAGATCTGTTTCATCCCGTCTACTTCCATTTTACTGGAAGAACCAATATGGTTCTTGACACAGTGTGGTTGATGTTTTAGTTTCCACTCCTCATATGAACGTCCAGATTTTGGACCTCGCCATTTTTCACATCCTTTACAATATGAAGAAAGAATGGCTAAGAAGGAATAGGTTATTCGTGTATTTACTTCATAGTCCTTACCTGAAGCAATAACTGGTGAACTTTTGAAAGTGGACAGTGTACTGCATGAGTGGCATTCAACATAAAATTCAGATACCAATCCATACAAAATCTTTTCTTTTAGAACTGCTTTAGTATTGCAGTTAGGACATGTTACATATTGGGATAGTTCAGATAATAAAATATCAATGTTTATCAATCTATATCCATTAGATTGATTGAAATTTCTTACTTCCTTATCAAGATCACTTTCTTTGCACAGTTTCTTAGCTGAAGCAGATATGCAATCAACATCAAGCTTATCTGATACTTTGGGAGTGTACTGGTTATTATGAAAACGTTTTCTCTTACGGCGATAGTCACTGCCTCTACGTTGTGCTTTGCTAGACATTTTTTTGCAAATTAATATGAGGCAAAAAAACTAAAATGAACAAAAATTTAAAAAACTTATCTAAGAATTGCGAAATAGAACTCTAAAGCAGACGTAAACAGTATGAAATACAAATGTAAACAAACATTTGTTCGAACTAGGGCTGTGTTGAGTTGCAAGCTTCCTTCTCTAATTAAAAATAGATCAAATTAAGAATTAGAAACAACTGGGGGGGAAATAATTTCAATAACGCCATCCGTTTGAAAACCGAAACTTACGAATACGGTTAGTTTACATTCGGTTTAAATGGACAATCTGCTGGTGATGTTTGACGTTTTTAATTGCTATTGCCGTAATTTTCGTCCGATTTTGATGCGGTTTGTTTTAAAATGCTCCTAATAGTCTGTATTAATTTTTAAAAATATTTTTGAAAAACAGATTTTTTGAAGGTGTAAAGGTACTATGCCTCCTTAAATTTATAAAATTTTTATAAGAAATTTTCAATGGGTATTTAAAAAATCATTTTACTACTATCTAGTTTTTATCACAACCTGAATCAACTTTTGTTATAAATACTTCGAAATTTAATGAGTGGACCAATTGTAAATGATGCAGTATTTTAAAATCCCTTCATGAATTCTTACTTTAAAAAACTGTATGTTATCTTTTGTTAAATACAGCCCGCTTTACACGGTAAATATGCACAAGCGGTAACCAAAATATTACCCATTGAGTATAATATTTTTATGAATTGTACAATGTCTCCTTGAGAATCGGGTGATCATCTATAAATCTGATATTTCAAACTGAATTTTAATCGGCATGTTAAATGTCAGTTATATATGGGATAAAATAAGTACTTGTACTATACGCGCACACTTTCTCGCTTTAGGAGTTTCTTCAGTTATCTGTAGAAGACCAACCTGCAGCATGTTCGGAATATTCATCGCCATCCTTGGAACCCGTCAGAGAACTAGTTGTACGATCACTACCTTTGTTTACAGAATACAAATCGATCCCGACTTCAAGTAATTCAGAGCCCGCATCCATCAACATGTTTACCGTTACCAATCCATTCGTATGGGCCTCTAGTGACTCGTCCATTGGAAAAGGCACTCAATCTACCTTGGGTAAGTAATTTATCTCTTGACAAGTTAACTTTAGCGCACCCGGTTGAAAATGCTCAACTATGTGTCATGGTTACAATGTTGGATCAAAAAGTTGGGGTTTATTTTATAAAAAATTACAAAGTTTTATTTCTAGTTCTTTATTTGGTTGCCCGACCGTAAGTTGGGGATAAAAATTTTGGCGATAAAGTCACAATATGGTAATCCTCTAAAATTTAGGGAAATAGCAACCCTATTCGGACCGGATATCAGTTTTCCTGATTTGGGCAGTGGTCATTTCTTTTTCTGACGGTCAACTTGAAGACGTGCAAGATTTTTCTAGAAAGCTAAAATTGAAGGAATGAGTGGGATTTTTTTTTTTTAAAAAGCGAAACAACTGCTGAAAGAATGTTTGAGAGGAAGGTAAATTCAATTTGGACGATGTTTTTCTCGCTATTGCATCTTGGAAGCAACGGTTTTTCTGTTTTCTTCTTGAAGCCATTATGGAAACCACGTGTTTTTTGTTTTTGAATGAAAGATGTTAAAAAGAAATGCTTGCTTTGTGAATGAGTGAACGATTGAAAATATTTTGGTAGGTATTGATGGGGGTCCGAAACATGAATAATTTGTCTTTGAGAGAAATGGAGATAGTTAGTTCATCAGCCTGAGGCATTCATATTGGATTTTTTCTCAACTGGAGCGTTTTAGAAGCGACGCTTTTTCCGCTTTTCTTGCTGAAGCAGTTTCGGTAACCACGTTTCTTCGTAAAAACGACGGATGGAATTTTTTTTCTGAATAAAAGGTAAGAATGTAATTGTTTTTTAGAATGAAGGACTGATAGAATCTTGTAATGGATGCGCGAAATTTGTATTTAATTTCTTATTTTTGATTCGATATTTCCTATGTTGTCCGTTTTAGAAACCATGGTTTTGTTTTTCGTCTCTTGACGTAATCTTGAAAAGCGCGGTTTTTTACTTGGCGAAAAGCTTTTGCCACCAAATCCAGCGGTATGCTGTGCTAGGATTTTACCCGTCGCGCATGTCCCATCGCTGACGTCCATGAAGGAACTCTATATTGAATAAAGTTTCCGACATTTGCCTTTGACCTTTTAGATTAACGCTTAAAAAAACGTTACCATTGTGCACAAATTCATTATGCAAATGTATGCGCGGTTTCAATCGGTGAATACAGAGAAACATGAGTTAATCTTAAATTGTTCATATTTCTCATCCATTTTCCTCTGGTCTGTCCTTGGAATATTTTGAACATCTTGAAATTGCAAAATGTTTTTGTTTTTATCAAACTACAGTTTAAATAGCTAATGGTCACTATTTTTTCGTATGACTAATACTCGTCATGACACGATCTTGCAATTTCTTGCAGAGTATACTCGTCAAACAGTTAACTGGTTAAAATGTAAATGTTTAATGAAACGACATGGCAACTCTAATCGAAACAAAACCAAGTTTATGGCATAAGCTCGTTGAGTTTCTAGTTATTCGAACCTGACATCACACTAAATCTTCGAAAGCGTGGAGACTATCTCTACCTATTAACTAAATTGGGCATTGCAAGGAAGCTTTATTTCAACAGTTTGTTTTGTACTGATCAGTACTGACTCTTTGAGAATAGATTAACATTAAGGCTTCAAGCATTGGTGAAAATTTAGCTCTATAGAACCCTCTCTTCCCCTTGTTGGACTTTACCTAAGAGGCTACTTCTATATATAATCGCTACAGTGTTTAACATGCTGATACACTCGGGATTTAAATTGTATTGAGGAATATTATTTTACCATGTCTTCATGAACTCTCTTTCATGCATGTCTGTCCGGATGGAATTTTGTAATTGATTTTAAACTTCCTGATGAGCTAGAGACTTGAAATTTCAACAGTAGCTCAGAAGTGGATGACAATGCATGAAAATGGTTATAAAAGCATGGTACATAACGTTTTTATAAAGAATTTTTCAACTTGCAAATAATCAAACCACAACTTGTCTCTCTGTAGATTCTGCTACATCTATACAAAATCCTCGTGCTGTTACTTCTGAATCTGAAATCTCATTAGAATCTCGCCAACGTACTGATATCGAAGATTCTCCAGGAGCTGATGACGAAATGGGGGAATCCTCGAGCAATGAACGAACACCAATCAACGTTCCTAAGGCGCAAGTAACGAGATGCCGTGCTAGATGCGATAGATTTGTAGAGTCTGCAACGAAAATCGGGATATGTACGTACAAACTGGTTTTGCTTTTAGAACAAAATACTATTGTGGCGTCGTACTAATTATTTGACAAAGTTATAAAATAGAAGCTCGTCAATAGGTGTCGTGTCTGGCATATGGCTACTGTAGCTTAGGGGTTAGGATCACGAAGTTGCCGGAGTGTCGCGAGTTCGATTCATGGTGCCACTGAAGACTCGACGTGTAGAAGGGCTGATGCACATCATCTGTCGAGGCTCAATGCCCTCCCGTTGTAGTTAAGAGAAGGGACTAGCCAGCTCGCGAATGTCGTCCTCATTTGACAGAGGCTCAAAATTACAAGATCAGTCCTAAATAGCCCTCGTATTGCGAGTCTATCTACAATTTTCCTTTTGCTCGATAATGTGGGTTACGGGCATGGCGTGTGTTTAGTGTTATTGAACCTTCTGCAATGAAAATAAGTTATGCAGGCGGTAGTGTGCATGCATTTGGCGTATTAATTTATCGGTTAATTTCTTTGTCTTGTTTTCTTTGTACTAAATCTTTTATTTCAAATGGGCTGCGAATTGGTGTTTTGCCGCTACAGACCTAGTAAATTAGAGTACCTGGTACTGGAAGCTGCTGCCTCTTTTTAGTGCTGCACCATATAGGCAGATAACAATCACCGCAAGTAATTTTGACGCCCCGTTTCATCCCTAGAGGGAGGTGCCTGGGCTCTGACAATGCTAATCTGTTTTAGAATTTAATTTTGCCAAGAGCACTCACGCCAAACACTCTAGGATCATGCTGTATAATCATACGACACGGCCACTGTCGAATTTTTGCATCATGAAAAGCATCCGACTTGAGCCGGGGTCAAACCCGCTGAGTACCAAATCTAAGGTTGTTTATTTTTGAGACGTAGCATAAAATGGTGTTTTTGTTGCAGAATGACCTCTTGCGTAATTGGTTAGCGCATGCGTAAATGTGCGCATCGGTTTAACTTTCATTATTTATGTATCTCTTTAAATTCATACGGTTATAACTATTACATTTAAGTGCATTATGTATTTCAAATTAGTATTAAGATGTTTTTAGTTAAATTCTTATTGTTTTCTTAAAGAGAAAGTGTTAAATAAGTCTGAGTAGAGGTAGCTTTATTATTCAAGAAACTGCCTAAATCACTCGGCTATGAGCTGGGGAAGGGTGCTCAAAATCACCGGGGAAGGGGGAGATCCGAGGGAATCCAAAGTTTAAGAACCGCTGTTCTAGAACCTCATTTCAACATAGATTGATCGAAAACTTAGAATTTTAAACCAAAATTTTTGATTTTCAGTTTAACTTTAAGATGCATTTCAATATAAATATTTAAATGAGTTTATAATCCCTTTTTCCAGATGTCTCTCTTTTTACACAAATCATTTTAGTGGCTCTCTTCATATCGGCAATAAGCATGGGTAAGTATGCTTTTGCAGTTAATTCCGCAGTTCACTTATTTTACTTGAATCTTTGAAGGAGGGGTGTTTGCACCAATTGTGTGCTTGGTGTTTAGTGCATTAAATGGGGCTAATGAGATAGTAGAGTGCTACGCGACAAGCAGCGCTTGCTGTCGAGTGATATGGAATCAAAGATGATAGCGTAGCTGTAACAATTCGTCGGGAAAACTTGGTACATTTTAAATATGAAGAATATGTTGAAATTAACCAATATTATAAGATGGTTAATATTAAAATAAGTAATGTGTAATAATCCATATAATATAATTTTATATTATTGTACCACATATAATATATTAAAAAATATAATGTATTAAAATTAACGAGAGTAAAAATAAAGCGTGTATGCCGATAACTTCCAATATTCCAGAAGTTTAAAGTTCCTCTAATGAATTTCATCGAACAAGGAACATTTAAAATTGCATTGTTTAAAAGTTAATCAGGCTTGTGTACAAATTAAAAAATTTCGGGTATTTTTTTAAGACTTTTTCGCGCATGTATGTAAACTTCGAATTGTCGATCAAAACTATGAAATATCTCTATCGTGTACTTTTCTAGGATTAATGTACAGGAACCAATGCACTCCTAATGACACGTCGCTGTACGTGTTCCTGATGGGCCTTAGCGGTCTTGGATTCTACATCTTCCGTGTGGTAACCTACTGCTATGGAGTATTTTACACGCCTAGACAAGCCCAGCCTTGCGAGTTGTTCACATATTTACTTCTCGTTGCGTTTACGATTCTTATGGCTCTTGGTGAGTGTTCAGATCTGATTGAACTAGCTATGTCTTGCTAGCATGAATAATCCAGCAGTAGTATCAGACTTTACCAAAAAATACGGAAATTGACTCCAAATTAAAGATTTAAATTAGATTAATAAAATATTCTAAATCTGAGAATTTTTAACTTGTAAATTTCTGATGTAGGCAATACTTCTCCACATCTTCTGTCCCTTGTCCAAGTTTTCCCGTTGGCGTAGTTTGGAGAAGGGTGCCATCCTTCGTCACTTGACCGAAGTTCAAAATTATATTGTCAGTCGCCAATAACTTTTGTGTTGCTTTATACTTGAAACCCTTTCAATAGCTGTCCTTGCCATTAGGCTTGGAATAAGTAGCTAAATTGTCTTTAATCCCCCGACGCTATAGAATTTTAACAAAGTCTTTAAATGGGAAATTTTACTTCAAATTTACCAGTTACAGTCACTATACAAAAATTCGCTTGAGCAGTATTGGAGAGGAATCTTGTGGGGGTGGAGTATTGGTTTCGATGCTTAATGGATGACAGTTTGCAAGATTTTTGCAATAAATATGCAAATTCGTTCGCAACGCGTATTTGTTTTAATCCCCAAGTTTAACTGCAGAGATCACTTAGCATGAAGTATTTTTAAGTCTCTAACATAACGGATAGATTAACGTTTTAGTATGCACGTTCGTGATTTCTGTAAAAAAATTTACAGTAGAACGAAGTTTATCCGAATCGATTGGGACCGTACAGTGTTCGGATACGCGATTGTCCGGAAAATCGAATGCGATCCGTGCAGTATATGAAACCGGACACTATACAAATATTGAACCGTCCTATGTGGGAAACGTGCTTGAAGAAAAAGCAAAATAGGTGCAAAATGTCGCAATTTTACCTTGATTGGGGAAAATCACTTATTTTTCGCTGTACCATTGACCACCTCCAATTTTCGCTGCAAGGTCTCCGATTCTCTTGAGCGGCAGTATTTGAGTAGGACAGCCCTCTGATTGTTCTTGCCACTCCCTAGCTGTCTCTGACGCAGTAAACGCGTCAGCATTTGATGGACCTTTGCTACTCTCGTTGTCCTCGTCGACAGGGTCGGGTTCTTGAACGGAAGCCACTATCTCGTCCTTATTTAGCATTTGAAACCCAGTCTTCTGCATCGCATGCTATCCAGGTTTCTACATCAACAAAAGAGCACGTATACACCCCCTCGCTTGGAAACAAACTGTCCTAATATTCCGCACAGATGTTAACCAAATCACATAGCTGCAATTCCCAAAATATCCCTCACCTTGGGTTTTCCCGTCACTTTTGGCCTCGCGTGAAACAACTGTTGAGCGTTGCACTGTTCGAAAACTTATCCGTATACAGTACATGTAGTTGACAAAAAAAACTGGTTCTGATGTTTGACGCTCCGGATAATAAATGTTCGGATAAACGACTTTCTACTGTACGTGTATGGCGATGTATGAATTTTCGTGATTTCTTCACATCTAAATGACGCTTTACTACGTATCATGGTTATTGTAGATAAAGATTATGCGCAGCCCATACAGATCTGTAAATGCCTTTATATTTATCTTTATGGTGCTAAATCAGTTTATCCCCCTGATGTGTAGAAAGCCTACACCAATTCTAAAAGACCTCGTCGTACAAGTAGAACGAAAATCCTGTCTTGCTCGGCCATCAAATGCCTCCAGGAGACTCCCAAACAAGCAAGATGAGAAGCGCTGGCAGAGAGGCGACGGGAGAATCCTTTCACCATACTGGAATTTCATAAGTCTCGAATGTCCACTTCTAAATCTCGCCAAGGCCGATTGGAGAGCACTGCATGATATAGTGCTGGGCGACTAACAGCATACCAATTATGATTTGGCGGGAGGAACCATGTATACGGTAATTTATGGAGGGAATGGATTTTTAAAGGGGTTAGATCTGCAGAGTTTGTGATCGAAAGATAGCATCAATTTTATGCAAGTGTGCCTGCAGTCTTGTTACCGCGCATCCCAACGTGGAAAGGGATCCACTTGAGGCATGCCGATTTGCTAGAACAAGGTCCAGAGAGAAGTAACGAATTCTTTTTTTCATGCGGTGATAAATCTTAACCTCTCTCTAGGGTAAGACGTGTCACTCGTGTAGATATGGATATGTGGTTAGAAGAAAGTGGTTAGAAGCCGCCGAAAATTGGATTTGGTGTAATAATATATTCGGGGGGGAGGCTCGAGTTGCATGTTTTACCTCAGTTTGCTAATTGTAGAGAACAACGATGTGCACCTCGGTGTCTTTCCTCTTGGAGGCATGCTTTTCATATTCTAGAATTTAATGTATAAGATTTTTAAGCTGACGCTGTTCAGAGTCGCCTGTAACTATCTAACAATAGTAAAGGCACCAAATTTGGTATGGAGATGAATGAAATGTAAAAAAAATTTCATAAAATGGCAAATTGTGCAGAAATATTGCTGATGGGCTTTTTATGGCGCTGTACAGTTCAAAAATTATTGCAGAAAAAGAAACCACATGGCAGTGAATGTCTATACATTTTCATCTCCCCGGCACAAAAATTCGACCGCATTCAATGCTACCACTACGCTTGGAATATATGCCATGCATTCTCTACGGCCGTACACATCTCGAGGAACATCTCGTAATGTTATATGTACCAACTGTAGTTCCCTGTGATCCGTCGGTGACTATAGTTGTAACATCTGTTGTCACGTGACGCAGGTTTACGTCCTCTGCCTGGGTGATGGGTCACGGTGACTATTTCTTCACATTTCTTAATCATTCTTTCAAAGTAGCTTCTATTGGGCTATAGGCTCATGAGCAGTTAAGGATGCTAAAAATAAAATGTACTATACCAATGATGCGCGTTCTGGTAATGCAAGTCGCATATTCATTTCGGCTCGCTATTCTTAGCATTGTCTACATATTTTTCAACCCAAATTACTGGCACTGTGGTCGCATATTAAAGCATAAAACTTGTATTTTGCGTTCATACCCTTGTTTCTGCTAATTCAGTTTGGTAAACCGTATATATAACACAGCCCCATAAATACCCAAACTAGAAATTTTTAAAACCAATTTTTTAACAGGATTTTATTCCCCCTGTCGTCATTAGTCTACATACAAAGTTCGTTGCTCTTGCGGTGGTTATATTGAGCTACGGAGATGGCATTGAATAGTGCCAATCTAGTAATCATCCCGTAGATCAGTGCCAGTATTTCTAGAAAATGATAGTGTCTAGCCCCTTCGGGACGAACGTCACCAGGAGACGAGTGTCGCGCCCCTGCTCCAGCGTGTTTCTTCGCAGGCCTAGCGACTCACCGGTGCGCCAGGGATCTGGAACATTTTTTAAGCTCGGGTTTTTTGGCAATGGATGGCATTCTGCGTCCATAAGATTTAGATGCATGGAGATCTGACCTTCTACTCAAAATGAGAGAAATATTACTCGCTTACATATGGTTTTTGTTTTATAAACATAGGGGAAGGAATGTTTCCGAAATGAGTGCTTTACGACTGCTCTTGAAATGAACATGTGGTTTTTGTTTATAGTGAAGAGATTTATTTTCGCTAAAGCATTTGATTTGGGTTTTCAGTCTTGTTTTATGGATAATTAGATCTGGTAGACAAAATTTGTCTTACTTTTTTTACAACGTCGACTTGCTTACAATAAAATGTTTAAAAAAACTTGTACAAAAAAGTGGCTGAAGTATATTAATACGAAATATTTGAAGAATATGCTGTTCGTATAATACACAGAATAATATTAAACGGCGCGTTTATATATCCATATTTTTTATGGATTTAGGCTTAACTACACAACCCTCCGGCCTGTGAGTGACACTTGCGATAGAAACCTCCGACCCTGGCGGTACGCACGCATTTGCGTCCTTCGTCGCGAAAGGGTTAAAGAACAAAATTGGCAAAATATTTTATTTTCGTTTTATAAAATCAACAATACTAAAACTTAACAGACACTAATGTAAAGAAATATTGTATTTAAATAAGCAAACCACTAATTTGGTAAAACCTAACATTGTGGATTTCATTTCAGAAGCGACATCTCTACCCTTATTCGAAGGTTACACTTCAGTTTGTAAAGCGTTCTACAATTACACGGAAAATCTGAACTATGCAATTATAGCAAATGTAATCTTGACCATGTGGAGATACTTAAAATTCTTTTATGAAGTTTTTTGCAAGTGCTGTTGATCTTCGGATGAAGCAACGTGGCTAAATTATTTTACACGAATATTGTATATTATGGACAAGATTTTTTATTTATATGCCTTATCTGTTTTTTAAATAAAAGTATTAAGTTTTGCTGTAGTTTTTCATTATTATCTTTCTATAACTGTTAATTGCAATATTTGTATCTTCGGAATAGTCATCGTCCCGTTTGTATTAGACTTGATATTTAAGCGAAATATGAACTTGTTTAGATAAAAGCACTCTTATAAGAAAATAAAGCTCGGGAGATCTAAGAGAGAACGTTACATTACCAACGAGTTTTAACAAATAAAAACTAGATTTGGGAATGTTTACTAACAACGGGAGGGCACGACTAAGGAAATTCATTTGGGGACGAGGCTTTGTGCAATAGTAGTACTCCTTTAGGGTGTTCAACCCTAAATGTAATTCCACCGAATGATCAGTCTTTTCTGAGAAAATAGCCTTCAAAATTCATGTAAGGAGGATATGCTCATTATTCTGGAGCCTTAAGGGTCCCGTAGACAGAAATTGCAACTCTAAAACGATGAAATCGCCCTCTTCTGGGAGGGGGGAACGGGCGTTCCTAAAAGAAAGGCCAAGTACTCATGAGTACTGGTCTTAATGATCGGAGGTAAATAGTTCCTTCATAAAATATAAATTATATGCCTTTTTTTCTTAATTTTCAATATTTTCTTGACTTTGAAATAAACATTTTTTCAAGCTATTATTTTTCCAAATTTCCATTTACTTGATCCCATTTTCTGATGATTATGTTCTGGCAGCTGTCAAGATGAAGAAAAATGACGTCACAGAATCATACAAGCCTCTTCTACAACAGTTGAGAGAGGGATTCTAAGTGCAAAGGGAGCTCGAGACAGGAACCCCCCCCTCTTTCGCCTTCTATTTTTGTTCTTGGAGGGTCCAGTTTACAACCAACTGAAGACTATTTATATGACAACTGACCCCTCTTTTACTGCCCACCCCATGGCAGTTTTCAATTACATGAAAACTGTGCCCGACATTCTAGTTGTACAAAGAAACTGCTTTTTTTTCCGCTGTTTCGTTTCTGTTTTGAGGAACATCAGTTTTTCATTTGAATTTTATAAAAATATAAGTTTTAGTTATAAGGTATCCGACTACGTTGAAAATGCCATTTTCGGTCAAAAATCACATTTTCTTTTTATTTTACCATTTTAAAGGTCAAGCAATTAGCTTTCTAAATCTGTCTTTGTTTTGTCTGTGCGATAATTAGAAAAAAAGTTACAGGTGTTTAAAATATTTTTACAGTTGTCATTCGAAACCGGAAGTGGTGAAATCGAAACCGGAAATTGTCTTTTTAACATGCTTTTTACCGATAATTTTTGCAGTTTCAACCCATTATAATTTTAAAAACTATTTCTGACAATTTTTTAAATAATTTAATTGATGGGCAACAATTTCGATCTTTTAATTCGACTCTTACGATTGGCAACATTTGTTTCTTCTGACCTCACATGTTTTTGTTTTGATTTGCATCTTACGAATTTTGATCCTAAATTTCTTCTAAAAACTTAACTCTTTTCGATTTAATTGTACAATTTTTGATCGTTGATTGTTTATAGACATTCTGCTTTTAAAAATTCAAGTTATATTGGTTCATAAACTATAAAGTTAACTTCTTGAAAATGCAACAGTGGACTGGTAACAAAAACATTGGAAGTAGCAAGTATTCAAACTTGTAATGAACAAAAACTGGATTCACTGAAGAATTTTTCACAGTGCAAAGAATGTTTTAATGCAACGTTAAGAGGTTATGGAATATTTTATTTAAATATTTTGGGAAGTATGTTTTTTCTCAATTTGTGTTTCTTCAATTGTTTTGAGAAGAATCTGTACCTGCATGAAGATTACTTGTTTGGACTGACTTCTAATGTGAATTTAAAATGCTCCAAATGTACTTTTATTGTCAATTTTTCAGCTACTAAAAACCAAACTTCAATTAATTTGCAACTTATTTGTGGAATGTGAGTTATTGGAAGATGACATTTTTCTGCGAGAAAGTTACGTGCTAAGCTGAATATGCCCTGTATGGCAAAAAGAGCATATAGACTTTGTGAAAGAAATATCTTGGCTGCTACTACATCAACGGCTAAAGATGTCATGAATGCTGCATTACAAAATGTTCCAACACGTCAATTGGAGAATGTGGAATATCCGTTGACGACAGATACGTGGACATTCTTCCGTAAAAGTTTCTATAGCAATTTTATCCAAGGCCACTGGGAAACTTCCAGATTAGGAAATGATGTCCAAGTTTTGTATAATTCTAAATGTCTAGTCGAACATGCGTGTTCCTGCATTCATCTGGTATTTACTTCAATCACGGAATCTGTTAGTGCGTACAAAATCTTTGTATGATTTTATACCACGAGATCTTGAAATTATGTTGATTTCTATGGTGTGTGATGGTGATTCCCAAGGATACCTTTTAGTTAAAGATCTATTTGATGTCAACAGTGTCATAAAATGAGTGCCTAAGATACTTCTAAGAAAGAGTGAGTATTCGGCAAAGAAATCTTAGAAAAAGCCAGAAAAACCTCGGTGGGAAAGAAAAACTTACCAGTGTTATGATTAATAAAATTCAAAACTATTGTGGCAGTAACACCAATCACGTCAAAGCTCTGCTAAGTGCGGGATTTTTTCTCGGTGGCTCCATCAGAGAGATACCCATGTATGCACCATGCCCAACTGGAGCTGAGAGCTGGTGTGAGTATCAATGAAGAATAGCCACCGGAAAAAATATATATAAATAAAGGTGTAAGCCTTTCCATGAAACTTTTAAATATTGTTAAACCTGTGTACACAAAGTTGTGTGATAAGCAGTTATTATAAAATTGCCTCCACGGTGTGACACAAATGCAAACAAATCATTTAACGCCTTTTTTTGGCAAATTGTTCCGAAGGAAAATTTATTGAGCTGAAAACATTTTCTTTGGGTACCCATATTGCTGTCATTATTTTTAACAATGCTTTTATTTGTTTGTTAGGTAGTTTGAAAGCTTTTGGCATTAATTCAAATTATTATACACTGCGTGATGACAGATTTCTTGCCATCATTCGCGCAGTAACTCGAAACAACATTCTTTGCCTTTTTAAAAATCAGCCAGAAAAAAAATATAGGGCCCAAAGAAAGTGAAAATTTAACAAAATACCAAGAAGTGGAGGTGTTAAATATAAATCATTAGAGTTTTAGTAATATATTTGTGATATTTTGTTTTGAAATTACATTTATAAAGTTTAAATGCATTTTTCTCAAAACTGTTTTTTTGTAAATTTCTTGATATTTCAAATGTGATATCTAAAGAGCCAATAGAGATACTTGTATGAAATTATACACAAATGTTTTTAATAGTATTATCTAGAGGTTGTACTACCAGCTAAGAAATTGAACAATTTTTAATGATTTTATAGTTGGATTTCCTTATAAAAGTATCGAAAATTTGAATGAAATTCATAGGTTGTAGCTTCGATTAGCTATAACTTTTGATTAAAAAAAAATAATTTAAAACTTGTAGTACAACCTCTAGAAATGTGATTGAAAAATGTGCTGCAGCAATTTTTTTTGTAAAATATAAATTATTTTAAAAATAGAGCCTTTGAAAAAGTTTAAAAATTAATTAAAATTTCCTTAAAATTTTTAATTTTTTTAAATTTTATTGTTTGTATATTATTTATAATTGTATTGTTTATAATAGTGCAAAAAATGAAATTAAAAATGTAACATTTTTAGTGAATTTTAGAAAAATAAAAAAATAGGTCTCCGAACGTAGTCGGATACCTTAAGGCAAAAACCTTAATATATATACTAGCTGTTACCCGCCCGCTTCGCTGGGTATTTCATGATGTTTTATAAATTTTTACTGCTTAGATATCAATAATTTATACATATATATATAAGTCCTAGCATTAAGAATTCGATTGAATTGAAAAATATACTTATACCTGTAACTGTCACCTGTTGATAAAAAAAAGGGCAGAACTCATATAATTTGTATTTTCTAAAAATCTCTAAAATTGAAGCATAGAATGATGTTTGCTCTTTCATAACCCATAAACCAAGTGGATTCCCGCAAAACTAAATTTCGGTGGATCTCTACTCCGTAAATTGAACATGCAAGCCAAATTTCAAGTCTAAATCTAACAGAAGAAAACAAAAGTTTTACTATCAATATCCCCGTAATCCGTTGAGAGCCGTTTCCCAAAATAACCGCTCTTAGCGGATTTCAATTCGACAAAAGAAAAATGCTAACCAAATTTCATTATTATAGTCCTTGTAGCTCGAAAAAAGTAATTTTTTTTGTCAATACGTCCCAGTAACCCACTGCAACCCCCAGAACTTGATTTGCTTAAAATTTATTCTTAGTGGATCCCTATTCAACAAAAGAAACATGCTTAACAAATTTCAAGTATATGGGTCTAACAATTAAAAACAGGAATTTTTTTCTGTAACTCCTCTTGACCCCTCGCAAACATCTTTAGGGTCAATTTTCATTTTACTCTTTGTTAGAAGAACTCTATTTCATGAAAGGAACATGCCTACCAATTTTCAAGCAGGATGATCAAGTAGTTTAAAAATGGAAATATTTATCGATTACGCCTCTTAATCTCCCGAAATTAAACTTAGTAGTTGATATTCGCGAAACCCATTTTGTAGCGGTTCTCTACTTTACGAAAGGAATCTGCTTATCAAATTTCAAGACTGTACGTCGAACAGTTTAAAAATGGGGATAATTGTCTATAACGCCACTTGAGCCCCCGCAACGCCACTTCTGGGTCTGTTTTCACAAAACCCATTTTGTAGGGGAATTGCACTCTATGAAAGGAATCTGCTTAGCAAAATTTGAAGACTGTGCGTCCAATTAATTAAAAATGCAAAAAAATTATCAATAACGCCCCTTGAACCCCCGCAACACCACCTAGGGGTCGATTTTCACAAAACACATTTTGCAGTGTATTTCTATCCTATGAGAGGAATCTGCTAACCAAATTTCAAGACTGTGAGTCTAATAGTTTAAAAAAAGAAATAATTATTTATATCTGCCCTTAACCCCCCGCAACACCCCTTGGAAGTCAATTTTCTCCAAACCCGTTTTGTAGCGGATATTTACTCCATGAAAGAAACATTCCTACCAATTTTCAAGCAGGTAGGTCAAATAGTTTAAAAACGAAAATATTTATTTCTTACGCCACTTATTCCCCTGCAACGCCACTTAGAGGTCTGTTTTCACAAAACCTTCTGATAGCTGATCTCTACTTTATGAAAGAAATCTCTTTATCAAATATAAAGACTGTGCGTCTAATAGTTTAAAAATGGAAATAATTATCTATAACGCCCCTTAAGTCCCCTCAACGCCACTTGGGGGCAATTTTCACGAAACCCATTTTTAGCGTATCTCTACCCTATGAGAGGAATCTGCTTACTAAGTTTCAAGACTGTACGTCTAATAACTTAAAAATAGGAATTTATAACGCCCCTTAAACCCCCCGCCCCCGCAACACCCCTTAGGGGTCAATTTTCCCAAAACCCATTTTGTAGCGGATATTTACTCCAGGAAAGAAACTTACCTACCAATTTTCAAGCAGGTAGGTGAAGTAGTTTAAAAACGGATATATTTATCTATTACGCCCCTTAACCCCCCCGCAATGACACTTAGAAGTCTGTTTTCACAAAACCCGTTTTGTAACTGATCATTATTCTACGAAAGGAATCTATATATATCAAATTTAAAGACAGTGCGTCAAATAGTTTAAAAATGGAAATAATTTTCTATAACACCCCCTAAGCCCCTGCAACGCCACTTGGGGGTCGATTTTCAGCAAACTCATTTTGTACCGGATCTCTACTCTCTGAAAGGAATCCGCTTACCCAATTTCAAGATTGTACATCAAGTAGTTTAAACATGGAAACACTTATTATTAAAGCCCTTAACCCCCGTAACGCCCCTTGCGTTTCGAATTTCGGAAAATCCTTTCTTAGCTGATGTCTACTCTATCAAAGGAACATGTCTACCAAATTTCAAGTCTGTTGGTTGAATAGTTCCAGAGATTTCGTGATTAGTCAGTCAATCAGTCAGTCAGTCAGTTGTGTGTTGAGTCGCTTTTCTCCTTTATATATATAGATATATATTTCTATACATTCAAAACAATTTTCTGTGATATTCTTCAATACTAAATTGCATCAAAATCCTTTTTTAAACAGTTTAATGACAAGAGAAATTTATAAAATTAGTGGAATGATTAGTGTAATGTGATTTAAATTATTCTCTTTCCTGAAATATTTCAGGTCAGTTCTTTATTTCCGATTCAGTTCAATAATTTTATTTAAAAACGGTTTAAGACATGTTACAAAAAAAGGTCTTATATAAATTTAATAAAGTACAGTGGCGTAACTACCAATGGGCTAGGTAGTGCCGTGCACAGGGGCCCTTGAGCTCAGGGGACCCTCACGCCTTGACCACCAAGCAAGTCGAGCTTGCGATAATTTCTCCCATAATTGAGGTATAAATATAAAAGATTGTTACATAGCTGTAATCATGGTAACTCCGTTGAAAGTAATTTCAAACTTGTAAGGAATTCCCCTAAATTCTTTCCTTTGTTTGTGTATAGTGTTGCGAATTTTACTTATTAAACAGTTTATATTATTTTTCAATTTTTTCATTTTTCTAATCTTTACTTGAAAATAAGCATCAAGTTCCATGAAATGTCTTACCATACATCTAAAAAAACTACACAGGAAGCTATTTCTTCTTGGTCATTTTATTTTTTATAACAATATGATTCATAATAAGCTATTTTCAATGTTTCACAATCTGGTATCTGCAACAGACTGATGTAATTTTGACCCCCTCCTCTGTTTTTTCGTGTGTTTTATTTTAAATAATTATAATAATTTTGTATTATATTTTCTTGTTTGTGCATATTCCTTTTATCATTTCCTGTCTATCACATGTCAAATCGAACCTGGGCAATCACTAAAATCACAAGGAAACTCATATGCATACATGTAAGTAGTTTGTAGCTTTGCTTTCCTATGTTCTGCAGAGCTTGACACAGGGCTGATGTGAACCAGCTTTGTATATATATATATATATATATAAATACTCTAATATATTTTTAATTAATAAAACTCCACCAATATTCTCTCTTTTTTTTGCACCAAGACCTTTGGATACCTATTGGTTTTGGGACCCACGCAATTTTTTGGAAGAACAGTTTTAGTGTTGGAATTTCTAATATAAATACAGTTACAAAAAAAAGGAACGAGTCTTACAGTAGTCGTATATGATGTGTAACATGACATGTTATCCTGGTAAATACGCAATAGTAAGATAAATCCTGGAAAAAATTAATCGGGTATGATTGGAAATAATTTTATCTTTAATGAAAATTTTATTTAATTAACACAGAGTCATGTAATTTTTTAGCCAAAATAAATATTCTTGTTCAATTCGGGGAAGACACACACACAGACTTATGATGACTAAAATCTGAGACATATACTTGAGATTTTAAAGTATTTAATAACCTTTGAAAAACAACGTCAATAACAGTACCACTGTTAGCTGTCGATATATTTCGGTTTGTGTTTATTTCGAGCTTGAGCTCATCATTCAAAAAAGCTATGAGCGGACAATCGTTAAGTTACCTGACTGACAAACAGATTTGGTAAAGCAGTAATTGGTTCGGCCGTTTGTTTCTGAGAGATTTGTGTTCGTTGCAAAAAACAAAAAAATACCTGCTGCGTGGAGTTGAATTTTGTGCAATTCTTTTCGGCTGTACTCCTTCAGTTTTTAATTTTTTTTCTCACGTTTCTTTTGTCGAAAATCTCGCATACATTCTGCTTTGGATTTACTCGTCTCGGTAAATCACAAAATCGTTTTAAAGTTATTGTATTCCAGATTTTAATTTCAATTAACTTTTTTCACTAATCATACTAAATATTTTTCTTATTTATCACACTAATGTTATATTTTTAATATCGCAAACAGAAACCAGCAATATATTTAAAAAAAAATAAAAATGATTTAAATCAGCTTTTAAATCCGTGGAGGATTATATACCATAATGACTAAAGACGCGAGATTCCCAAGTTCAAAAAAGGTCATGAAGAATACAAAGAAACTGTAAACTCAAGTGTCATTCTCGCTATCCGACCTTGGCTTAGAAGAGGGATGGCCAACTCAAATGACCTTGCGGGCCACTTTGGAAAAACATTATAATCCTGCGGGCTGCAAACAAAAATTATATATCTTTATATTATATTTAGACCCATCACAAACATTTATTGGAATGAAAATTTAAAACGGAATGAATTATTATTGATTTCATTATTTTTCATCTATACAAGCATAGATAATTTATAATAATAATGCAAGGATCAAATATGTCTAATTCTAGCAATAGGCAGCGCGATGGAGTTACAGGAATCGAGTGTGATGCTGCGCTGCAATACCGCACACTTCTAAGAATGTATTAAAATAAAAGAAAGGTAATAAAATAGAAACAGTTATGAAGTATATTTGTTACAAAACACTACATTAAAAACAAAAATATTGACAAAATAATCATATTTTGTAATGAATCTCGAGAGCCGCAAAATTATTCAAGGCCGCGGTTTGGCCACCCTTGACTTAGAATTACGAAGTCTGTCGCAAATAACATATATGGCTCTAGAGCAGTGGTCTTCAAACTTTTTCAACTCAAGGAACCCTTTGAACTTGAAAGTGTTTTTGTGGAACCCCTAGAACTAGAAAGTGTTTTCGTAGAACCCCATTCCAATCAGAATTTCCCGGGATTTTTGGGGAAAATCTCTATATAATTCCTCAGATGTCAAACATTCAAATTGTGGAGTGAGTGAATGAATATTAACGTCACACTGTTCAGCTACACGAGAGCTTTTGGTAACGGACCTCGTAATTTTGAACCATGGTCAAGTGACGGGGATGACACCTGAGATAGCACCTCATCTCCTAACTACCACACCACACCACACCAAAGGAAGGACATTTGAGCTCTCGACAGATTTAACGTGCATCGCTCCCCTACACGGTGGGTCTTTAATGGTGCTGGGCTTGAACTTTAAAATTGTGGAACTATTTGCCTGTATTTGTACTTACAGTGCATTCTTCATAGCGCATTAACTTAGAATTCATTTTGAAAAAAAAAGCAGTGATGAGTTATCTTGAATAATATATGAAACACATGTATAAATGAAAATGCAAAATGTAGATACTGCTTTCCAGACAGAAATTTAAAAAAAAAAAATTTCTGCAATGTTATTTCTAAGTTGAATTTTCAGTGAAGGAAATAAAAACGGAATAAAAACATCAGTAGCAATAGTAAATAAATTAATTGAAATTTATATGTTTTAAGAAGAAACTATTAATGTTACTAAAAATATTCTTAAAATTATGGAAAACTTTCTGATTTATTTTAAATCAATGGTATTTCATCTTCGGAATATTTGAATCTTATTTAAAATGCGATGATCAATAAATCCATTTAGTATGTGGAAACTTTCACAATATTTGAAATGAACAGCGGAACAAGAATTTAGAAAAAAAGAAATACACACTTTTCTTTCCAATTCCTGAAATTCTGTCCTATATTCTTTTTTCGTTTAGCCGAAAGAAATAATCTTTTTTTGAAGCTGCGACGATGATCCATTTTATTTAATAACTGAAATAAACTGTGCAAAATAAGTTTTAAAACAGCTGATATTCAAATAACTTTAACTTGGAAAAAAACACAGGAATTTCAGTTTTGGAGATATTTAAGAAAAGAATGCGAAATCTGATTCACTTTATCCTGACGATTCAAATGCATTTAATAAATATTAATTGTTCATTTTAATTATTAATAAAATATAACTTATTTAGTATATATAAATAATTTTAAGAAAGGTGGAATAAAAAACAGAGGATAGCTTTTTGTACAAAACGTATTTGTATTTATTTTCAAGCACAAACTCAAACTTTCCTAAGAATGATGTAATTGCAAATAGTATCTTAAATGCCTATAGATTCTTAGAAAACAAGACCCATTTTGTGGTGGTGGGGGGGGGACATCTCTGTTACACAATCCACGGAAGAGTCATAAATTATTCGTATTTCACCAAGGGAAAGCAGGGAAAATTTCATGTATCCTTCCGCAAGAAGGCGGAGTTACAAGTTTACTTTCCCCTCATTCCAAATATGCAATGCTGACTTATTTAATTACTCGCAAATATAAATTAGTTTAAAAATTTTAAAGTATATGCGTTTGAAAGAGCATAAAAAATAATGGATTTCCGCTGAAAAACTTTTTTTATCCGATAATTGAAAATATTTTTATGATCGTTTCAACGCACTAAATGTAAATTTTCAAGCTTTTAATAAATATTTAAAAATATTTAGAATTTTTTTTTAAAATCGAAATCAAGAGAAACATTAATTTTTTTTTATCTTTAGGATGCATTTTGTTTCATACAGTTAAAAGCAATACCTTAGACGTAAATTGAATTATAAGAAACTCCATAGGATTAACATTACACTCGGGTTTTCGTGGTGGCGTGTCACCGGGAGCCTTAAAAGTTCCGACAGTTGGTTTGTGAGTTCAAGCGAATCTGTAAATGAATCTGATTGTCCAAGAGAGCGTTGGAGCGTCGCTGAGTATCTGGGTTTTCCCCTCTTCGTCTCTTTAAAGATGGAATATATCACGCCTTCAAAAACGACCCGTGACGAAGAATCATTTTTGTTT
>BMAO01015552.1:0-37927 GCA_019973975.1 Trichonephila clavata | reverse complement strand
AAAATGAAAACTTAAAAGTTTGATTTTAACATGTTCAACTTTAAATGACCCCATTTTAAAGCTTTTGACCCATCCAATTGGATGAGCCAGGTCAACTTTAAATTTATTTTCGCATGATGATGCTCGGATGTGCTTTGTATTCTAAATGGCACTTGAAAATCGCATCTTCACCACCCACTGACTTTGCAACCAATTGAGCAATAACTGAACGAAGCACTGATGTGAATGTACCGAAAAACTTTAAAAAATTGAGAATTTTAAAGTTCAAACTTTAAAAGTCTGGAAATTTTTTAAAGTTGAAGCTCATTCAAACAAAATTTAACAGGGTACACTTTAAAAATGCTGCTCATGTGTTTTTCCGCTTCAAAAACAACATTTTTTTACAGTTGTTACAACCTATGTAGCAGTCAAATGGCAAAAATACATAAGCACTCTTTTTGCTCAACTATTTTTGCCGTTTGACTGCTACACACATAGATTTAAAGTGACTTACAGTAACTTGAAAAAATATATAAGCACCCCCTTTTGCTCAACTATTTTTGCCGTTTGACTGTTATATACAAAGATTTAAAGTGACTTACAGTAACTTGAAAAAATAGTTGAGCACCTCGTTTGCTCAACTATTTTTGCCGTTTAACTGTTATATACAAAGATTTAAAGCGACTTACAGTAACTTGAAAAAATAGTTGAGCACCTCGTTTGCTCAACTATTTTTGCCGTTTAACTGTTATATACGAAGATTTAAAGTGTCTTACAGTAACTTGAAAAAATATATAAGCACCCCTCTTGCTCAACTATTTTTGCTGTTTAACTGTTATATACGAAGATTTAAAGTGACTTACAGTAACTTGAAAAAATAGTTGAGCACCCCTCTTGCTCAACTATTTTTGCCGTTTGACTGTTATATACAAAGATTTAAAGTGACTTACAGTAACTTGAAAAAATATATAAGCACCCCTCTTGCTCAACTATTTTTGCCGTTTGACAAACAACCTTAAATTTTAATGTGTCACAGTCAAACAGGAAAAATACTTGAGCAAAAAAAAAAAAAAAAAAAAAAAAAAAAAAAATTTTTTTTTTTTTTTTTTTTTTTTTTTTTTAGTTTAGTTTAGTTTAAAGCTGGAGGTCCAGTCTTTTCTTGTACCAATCTCACTTCCACTTCTTCAGGAAAAAAGTTTGCTAGTACACGTTCTAAGCAATGAGGTTTTCCCTTCAACACAACTTTTTGATACGGTGAAGGACATATACACATGTAGTCATCTCTTCCTTTGTACATAAACACCCCATGTTCACACACATCCGGATTCAAAGTACTACATTCGGGACCTGACCAAAACGTGGCATCTGTACAGAGACACATCCAATGAGGCACGGGATTTTTGGCCAACATCACCATGCCTCCTTTTTCCGTATTACATTTTACGGGTTCATCGGGTTGCAAAACACATACGCCTCCCACACAACGGACCGATTTTTCCACACATAAAAAACTGCAATCATCCACACATTTGATGGGTTTGGCTGCACAATTTTGTTGAAAAATGGGAATTTGAATTTGAACATGAGACTTGGTTTCTGGGACAGTAGATGTCATATGAATCCATAAAAGTCCTATCCATAATAATAGAAAAAGACACCACGCAGACCACATTCTTTTCTTTCCCAAAGTCAAGATGGAACGTTCTATTGATCATCACGAATCTCAAAGACCTCCTGGTCGAACTTCAGCCGGTTTAAATCGTGTTACTAAATGGCGAGATGCATGGACTGCATGTTTTACTGTGGTGGAAGGCTATTCCTCTACCAATTTGAAAAATTTTCATCTTGTGTTTGGCCAGTGGGTTTCTATTCTCAACTGGATATTTGGAAATCCTATTCGCCCATTAAGGCAATATGTTCCCTATTTTTATTATTGCAAGGAACCCAATGGTCCCAAAGAAATTTTGCACATGTATATGGATCCCAATGTTGGAGAAAATAATGAACACTTTATACACATTTTTTTTAATTTGTACGAATTTAACAAAATTAGACGGGATTATTGTGAAAATGTGAACCGAAATAATCACATGTTGGTGGATGAAGCACGAGGCACCATCAATTTTTCCGTCTTGGAAGATACCATTAATAACCCAGCAGAATATTTCCAACACATTAGCACTTGGCAAATGTTATTTGTACATACCTTGCACTTGCTGGCTCATTGGGATACATACGACAAGTATCAACACGCCAATTACGATACACACATGCGACTCAAAGATTCTGAATTTTACAATTTGTACTTTTATGGGCAACTCGTCTACCATCAATAAAGAACTATGCCCAGACGCAGAGCTTCTCCATCTAGAGGGGGACCCAGTAAAGTTCCTGTGCTGTATGCATATGAAATGTTGACCGATTATACCTCACAACATCCAGAAGACATGAAAAAATTGGTATCCATGGGGTATTTGGAAAGTATTGCTGTAGATGACCATTCGCTCGTTCCCGTCACCAAACTCAAAACCTTTTTTCGTCACGCCAGAACATTTACAGATTTTAAAACCAATTTTATGCAGACTATTCCAGATGATTATTGGATCAACACGTTACATGAAAATCCACGGGTCATGTCTTATATTCGCCGCTATTTATCCACGTCCCCGCCCTCGTCCCGATCTCCAAGCCCCCGAAGACGTCTCAAAATGAAAGCGTTTGTGGGACAAGCCCACATGAATGACGTATCGGACGACGAATCAGTCATTTCTATTGATCCCATCAATGATGAATGTGACAACACCAATGTCAATTTGCCCAAACCCTTATGTCAGGGCATCCGACGAGTGTGTCGTTATTACGATAAAGACCGAAGATACCGCCCCTATGATAGGGATAGCAGTGAAGATAACCGATATGCTTTTAATTTGTCTTATATTTAAACAATAATGGGATTTTCTAAAGGATTATAGGCTAAGGGAAGCAGAGTTTTAATTCGATCACTATAATGCCATAGATACGGTGGGTGGGATAAACGGGTGGAAAGGTCATTGTTTAAGGATAGCAGAATAGATCGGGACGTGCAAGGAGCCAAGTGTCCCCGCAACACACGAATTGGAAAGACACTGGAACTTTCGGGAGGTCCAAAACAGGATCGCAGGTCTGGAGTGATGGGAACGCGAGAGACTGGAACCGAGTCGTAGTCGTAAACCCACAAACGAAGAAATTGGGGTAAAAGGCGTGTACATTCCATCAAACTGAAACCCAACAAGGGAGCCAATTGAGGAAGATTAAAATTTAACAAAGTGATGAAATGGTACAATTCTTCTTCAAATGTATCACTCGTATCGTTTCGAATGGCATCCACGTACGAACGACTCAATTTAATGCGTTGACAATCCATCGGCAAGGAATCTGTTAATAATTGATCCACCTCGTGTACATAAAAACAGCTGTCATTCCCCACCAAATAGGATAATCTGTATGGATTCGAGTGTTGAATCAATTCATGCATAGGATCATGAATGCGTCGATCAAAAGAATGAACAACGTTGGAAGGGGAATCTGCTGGAATCATTTTGTAATGAATGTCCATTACAACAAACTTTTGCAAAATGGGATATTTGTGTTTGGACAACAAGTCGAGAACCAAAGTCTTGTATTCAAGAGCCATGATAAACTTTATTGTGGAAAAAATATTTTGTAAAAAAAAAAAAAAAAAAAAAAAATTTTTTTTTTTTTTTTTTTTTTTTACATTATGATTTGTTTTGGTACCAGATCTTAATGTTACAAAATATTTTCTTACAACAACAACTGTAAAAAATCCATTTTCGTTAGGTTTTACAACCATCATTGTAAAATACTTGTTACAACATCATTTCTTCATCCTTTTCATCCCCTGTATTTCCCAAACAAGCTAGCCATTTACCTACTATGTTATTACGAATGTGATTATTGGGCATCAAATGACAAAATTCTCGCAAAACCAGAATAAGACTTTTGTGACCACTTTGACACAACAATTCATGTGTCTCTGTATCAAAAGCCTCATCCGGTTCATCCAAAATGCATCTTTTCCCCTTTTTCTTTTTTTGGTGAAAAAATAATTTAAATTCCAATTTCAAGTATCGTATTACGTCTCGTAACGTCTTTTTCTGCATCACACGGCGCCATTTCTTTTCATTCAAATGCGGTTTATGACCCTTGAGACGCACCCGGTTTTCCACATTAAAATCTCCTATATCACATAGCACCGGATGATGATCCGTGTATAAAAATAAAAATTGTTTCAAATCAGGCACCGCGCCTCCCATTTGGTAACAGACGGCACAAAAAAACACCACGAGAGCATAGACTGTCTCTTTAAATTGCAACCGTTGAATTTTTCGAGGCGCATACAATTGGATCGATTGACGAAACATACCAATGGTGTAGCCAGATGATTCTCGAAAATGACCTGCAAAGGGTAACACATATTCTGATCCCAATTGGGTATACATTTCAATCATTTCGTAAAAATGTTCTGGAATATCACATGATTGGTTAATGGTATAAGACTTCCACACGGTGGATCGATTCGCATACAAGCAATGAAATCGGTCCTGGTTAAAATTATTTAAGAGCAACAAACAGGGCTTTTTGGGATGAATTTCGCAATCAGATGCGGTGAAATTGACGTTATCAATGTGCCGAATAATACTTCGTACGCGGTCTTCGGGTCGTACATGGGATTTCGAGGTCATAATCTCTTTGTTTATTAACCAAGCATCATGAACCGAAAGTATGTATGTGTATTGGATATGGACGAAACTTTGGGTTTTTCAACAGGGGAAACGTTTCACGTTCGACCCAAATTTCAGACGTTGATCAATTTTTTAAAATTGATTCAGGCCGACATTATTTTATGGAGTTTGGGGTCGGACGAATATGTCCATCGGGTAGTGAATGGCTTTTTACCCGAGCTCATCCAGCATCTGTTCAAACTCTTTGCGCGCTCAGAATGCAACTATTCCAAAACCTATTACCGATATACAAAGGCTTCGGCCCATATACGAGACATGTATTCGGAACCCATTTTTTTAATGGCCATCGATGATAAAGTGAGTGAAAATATGGATGAACAATACGATTTGCGCATCCATGTTCCACCGTATACCAAAGTAAATTCATGCGACAAGGAATTGTTGCAAGTGTGTGAAAAAATCATTAATGGCATAGCTGAGTTGATCCGGTAAATATAAAGTCATGTTTAGTGTAGAGCAATTTCTGAAAAAAATTCAAAATGTGCAAACCCAATGGATTTGCTTACGATGGCTACAAGCTCATCATGCAGCCCGACCCAACATTGGGTTGGAATATCGTCATGGGACCCTTCGAAAAGTTTCCATTTATTAACAAACCAAGCGCATGGCGTTCTGGATTTTATTGTTGTTGTATTCTTTCCTTCTTCTTTTGTATGCATGGCAGTATCCCTCTCCCTCCATTCAAAAATGGCCCTTGTTGGCTACAGACGACACCTCGACCCCAACCGTCCGTTGTCAAGACACAAACGATTGTAATGCCCACCACATTTGTCTGAATCAAACATGCCTTCCTCAACTCTTGCGAGGGGAAGAATGTGATCCTCTGACGGGAGAATGGACGCTCGTGTCCATTCAGGGCAAATCTTTGGTGGCTTGCATTTGCAAATATCCCGACTTTATCCATCAAAAACATTACGGAGGAAATTGTGACGTGGATGTCACGTGTCAACCGTACGGACATTACAATCTACATACGCAACAATGTGATTGTTTGGAAGGGTTTGTGGCCTTTCACCAACCCAAACCCTCGTGTAAAAAACTACCGGTCGTGGAACGTATGATGTACGAGTCGTGCGATTCGGATGAAGTGCATTTTAGCTATATCCAACCCTCTGACGGATTTACAGCTGGGTACTTGCGACGGCATCAAAACAAAAAGTGTTTCAAACGACCTTGCACATTTGATGCTTTTACGGGTCAACCGTTGAAAAAGGCTCGTTATGAGGAAGGTAACGGATGCGTATGTGATCCGGCGTTGGGTCAGTTTGGAGTACGTATCGAAGGTTTGCCCGATTACGTGCGAGGACCTGGGTACAATGCGTGTGCCAGTGTGTTTCAAACGCCTTTGGAATATCCCATTTCTGTCGAAATTGTGACCTATTTTTATTTGATGCAAGAGCCCCCCGTCACCTTTTTACAATACAAAAACCTAAATGCCTCCCACGTCATTGCCCCGCTCCGTTCGTTGATTCAAAACGGAAAGTTGCAAGTGGGTCAAGAATTTCCGTACGATTACATGCAAGTATTTTTTCGGGAACGACACCCTTTTACGGCTCAAGTGCGTCAGTTTAATTATAATGAAATTTTTTACGCAAATTATCCTCCTACCTTGATTCGAAAACCTAATCAAATGGAATGGTGTCGATTCATGAGTCGACATTTAAAGGAGGTATTTTTACCTTCTGAATGGGCTTTTAATTTATTGTACACCTTTCCAGCCTGTTATATTGGCAAAAAGGACCAAGACTCGCCTGATTTATACCGAGGACGATATGTATCAAATCCCTTGCATTTCACCTTTAGAGCGCATTCTGAACATCCACGATACAATGGTCTCCTTTTAAAACATGAACGAGGAGATTGGACGTTGAAGTTTGCTCCCGAATATGATATAAATACCTATCTGTCCATTGCCAATCCTCGAATGGTACCCTTCTTGGACGATCCCGTCGTGAAAATGTTGGAGCAAGGTTACATGAGTAAAGATCCCATTTATGATCAAAACGTCTTGTATCGCCATCAGGAACGGGATCGTAAACACAATAACGAACCCACCTTTTGAAAAGACAAGATGAAACGAAATCTCGAGGAAGAGGAGTCGGACGATGAATGCCCTCCCCCTAAACTGGCTCGTCGGGAAGAAACGGATATTTTGCAAGATTTGCGAAAAGGACTGACAGAAACAGATAATGATTCCATTAATCGAGAACTTTTAGAAACTCAAAAGCAATATTTTATCATGTATATGGAAAAATTAATGCATCAAATTCCCATGGGAAAAGCAGTGATTGAAACGGTTCGTAAGAATGGACAGGAAAATAATTTCATGTGCATGTATGCAGCCTCCAAGACGATTATTCAAGCTCTGATGAATGTAAAACAGAGTAAAGCGATTAAATCGGTTGTGGATATGATTTTAGGAGGGGCTTGTCGATATGTGCATGAAAAGGTAGTATCCCCCATGTTAAATAACGTAGTACATCATCAACATTTGAAGCGAGCCTATCAAGTGTATCAAAGTAGTGTCAAAACGGAAGAAAATGATGCTGAACTAGAAATGAGGTGCCTATTGCATTGTATTCATGAAGTGTTGGAAAGAGAAGAGCAATGTGTTAAATTGGTACATCCTTTTCAAGCTCAAATGACCCAGCAAATGAAAGCCATTAGTGAGTATGTTGTTGCGTTGTTGGTCTCTGTAACAGATCCAAAAGATGACAGTGGATCAAATGAAATTGTCTTGCACTCGGCAACAGCAAAGGAATAGTAATGCAAAAAAAAAAAAAAAAAAAAAAAAAAAAATTTTTTTTTTTTTTTTTTTTTTTTTTTTTGCATTACTATCCCTTTGCTGTCGCCGAGTGTAACAAACATTTTTTACAGTTGTATTGCAACAATTTGACCCATACATTTTACTCGACTGAGGGCCGTGTACACCAAATTCAAGTCTCGACTCCCATTAAAGTTCATGGCGATAGCATCGTCATCCATCGTATCTCCTTGAAATTTGTGAATAGTTCCAGCAAATCCTACTACAATAGGAAATTCTCCTCGAAAATTTCTTTGCACTTGTATCAAAACCTTTTTTACGGGATCCATGCATTCAATGCAATCTTGTTCAGCATTATACTTTTCAAACATTAAAGGAGTGCCGTTTGAAGCTAAAGATACACCATTTTGAACAATAAATATGTGGCATCCTACTTTCACATCCACATAGGTTGTCCCCATGCCTTCTTTCGTTTTGGTCCATAAACGGATCCGTGGTCCTTGAATCAAACGTTTCAAATAAAAATTGTTGTACGCTTCCACGGTGGATTTCAGATAGGCCAATGCTCGAGTACATTTTTGTAAAAGGGTTGTATCAATATGCTCCACAATGGGAAATGTTCCACAAATGTAGGTAAATAAACCCGTTTCGTCATTTGTATCCACATAGAAACGCAACTGTTGAATAATGGATTCATATTCGGGAGAAAACCGTTTACTTTCCTTTAAATTAATGCGTTTAATGGGTATATCGAGAGATACGCTAAATACGTTATTATTGGTTTTTACCGGTCGCAATTGGTTGGGATCTCCCATAGCGACAAACAAAATGGGTTTCGGGCGGCGAAAAAAATATTGTATGATCCAATGTGCCAACCAAAAACTCACCATTCCAATTTCATCCACCACGATAATATCGGGTTGCTGCAGACAATCAAATGTTTCCAACAATTTTGCACTTTTTTCCAAACACGCAGCCTCGTCCGTTTCGTGTTGCAATTCCTTTTCTAATGTATGCAAGACTGAACCAGGTTTCCACCCTAGTTTTAGAGCCGAATGAATTGTTTGCCCTCCAATACGTTGCGCCACTCGAGCGGTGGGAGCCATACGTAATTGTGGAACCGATATACGATCGAGACAACTCGTAACGGTAAAAGTTTTTCCAGATCCAGGGCCACCTGCCACCAAAACCACTGCATGTTGACGATTTAATAACCACTCGTGAACCAAGAAAGGAAACGTTTGTTGAGACCGAGTCAGCGTTTCAACATGTTTGTCGAACCCCACATGATAGACGGGCAATTCCCACGAGTGACTCATGGTTGTCCCAACTGTACGCCCAAAGTGATTACTTTGGTGTTGGTCAGCGACCAGCAACGTATAGAATATACACTCTTAGTATGCGAACGTGTGGCCGTATCATACGTAATGGACTTGTATGCTTTGTTTACGGGGGTGAATGCACCTCCAATGCCAAATACTCCTTTAAAATCAGTCAACACGTTAAGAGTGCACGATATCCTGGAACCTTACAAATGGTTACAATGTATTCAGTGGACACGTTATCAACGGCAAGGTCAAAAAGTGAGCATGGAATGGTTTATAGCTCGACCCAACAACTCGGGATTTTATTATTCTTTGGGAGAAGGAGGATCCTTGCTGGTATCTCGAGAAAATAATATGGAAATGATTCAAATTCACCCAGAAACCGTACGTGCAACAGCAGGTCTCTCTCTTGACTTTTGCACAAGACCCACACTCCAGCAAATAGACTTGCAAATATAAATCGTAATAAATGTGTGCTTCCTTTTAAATCATACAGGCTTAAAAAAAAAAAAAAAAAAAAAAAAAAAAAAAAAAAAATTTTTTTTTTTTTTTTTTTTTTTTTTTTTTTTTTTTATATAATTAAACATTGTTTGTAACTTTTATTATGAATTCTTTGTTCAAGAAAATCAATACACATTTTGAGTTTCTTCATTTGTTTCTTGGTTAAACTCAATTGCAGCAGGCAATGATTCGTTTTGCATAAACATCATTTCCATATGGGGTTGAATAGCAGATTCCTGAAAAATTATAATGTTTTTAATCTTTCCCCCAATTTTGTACTTGTCCTCTCCAAAAGTCGTGCGACTGTAAATTTGCACTTGACAAATGGCTAAAAATGTTCCAATGCTTTCCAAAATCGGTTCCAGTTGCTTTTTGAATGCATTGGTCATGTTTTCTCCATCAAATACGCGTGTAGTCATGACGCACCAGTTTCGATGCACGTCGCAAGGCATATGATATTTTTGGTGAGCAGTTCTGCATGTGTTGCACAAAAGTGGGCTACAAGTTTCCTTAAATAACCGAGCTGCATCGTGCAACTTTTGTTGTGAAGTTTCTCGCATGGCATGTCCAATCAATGTTAAAGGTGGGCATTCCTTGGCGATAAAGTTTAAATCTCCCTGAAATCCTTCAGAATCTTGAGATTTGGTCCTATCACACGACATGAGAGCCATCACCATGACTTTGTAGGAATTGAAAGGATTAGCAATATTTTTGACATAGGCTTTATCCACATGACAAGCATGACCTTTGGAAAAGGAAACTTGCTTCTCCACGTGCATTTGATGCACTGGATAACCTTCCAATTTCTTTTCCCAGTCTGGATCAACAAGATTTAACATACCAGATTCAGTAGCCATATCATCAATTGCTTTTTTCAAGACGGGAACGTTTAAAGTATTGTGGATTAGTTGAGAGTATTCCATGTTGGCAAGACTTTATTCACAAGTGGGTAGATGCCAAAGAAAAAAGAATATATGGAGCATTATTGCTCTGTCAATCCTTTATACACTATAATGTAAAAAAAAAAAAAAAAAAAAAAAAAAAAAATTTTTTTTTTTTTTTTTTTTTTTTTTACGATTATGTTTTGGTTTTTTCTTTAGGTTCATTCATGCGCATTATCAATCTCCAAGTATCTTTCCTTAAATTTTCTTCACCCTTCCCCTTTAAATTATCTCTTGGATAATTGCGTATATCCCACTCAAACGCATTAGCCATTACGGTTGGTGTTCCCTGGTGTAGGTTTACATAACCTCGTAAGCGTTGCTGATGGCGAATTTGTCTTCGGAAGCGATCGTAATATTTAACTTTACTTCCTTTCGGATACTTTTTACCAACCATTGCTATTCTTGTTTTCTTTGGAGAAACATTTTCAAGAGGATATTCTCGTTTGCCAAGTAATGAATTTGGATTGTTAGCATTACTTCCAGGCATAGGTGTCTGTTGCTCAGCATTTGTTTCCATGGCCTCGTAGTAATCTTGATTTTCATCTCCCAATTCATTGTTTGGTTTCTCCTCTAAATCATCCATTGTTTGATCCTCATCTGTATTGAAATTATTTTCATCCTCCAAGTAATTCACTGGCTTATTGTCCTTCTGTTCCTCATTCATTGGCTGATTATCGTCAATTTGTTCCCATTTTGTTGTATTCTTATGATCCCTTTCATCACTCACCTCTTCATTTTTAACCATGTACTTTGCTCCAGAAGCATGATCCATCACTTGATTTTTGAAAACAAAGTGATGAGTCTGGAAACAATATTATACAGTTATCCATGGATACCTTACAATGATACCTTTTTTCATTCCCGCCTCGTCTTACCCTACCCCAAAAACATGATTTTTACCGCTCAGTTACTCTCTCATGTCATGTCCTTACCAGTTTATCAAAAGTATCCTTATGCGGAGCGCTTTCCAGCACAATCTTTACAAAATGTGGATTGGGAGCACTCTTTGATTGTGTTTAATCACGATTCTCAAGTGGTATTGGCTCCTGAACCAGTTTTAATCCTTATTCAACTCGATCGGAGACTAGATTTTCAGAAAGCCAAACAAGTTATTTTTGGACCGTTTCGCATCTTTCCCTTTCAATTGTTTCAATCCCAGTGGGTATGGATCCTTGGTCTTGTGATGAGTTGGACCCTCATGACCGTTTTGTCAACTTTAATACAACGCAAGCCTTATCGGTTGGAGTTGTCCAGTAAACCTTTAACAGGTTCACCACGTCCTCGTGCATAAACACGGCTCGTTCGGCTTGTTCAGGAGTTACAGGCTCTCGAGTCATGTTCCGATAGGTGGTCTCTGCTCTTTGATAACAATTCCACGAATAACGAGGGGTGCATAAGGCCGTGAGAAGCATATTACGATCAAATTGATCATACACTGAATTTTCCAAATACTTTTGGGGAAAGGAGGAGAGAGTGTAATAATCTCGAAGCCATAAAAAGGTGATCCAAAATCCTTCCACGAGAGAAGCATCCAAATGAGACGGAGATTTGTAGCGTAAACATTGACTCACTTGTTCAATAAAACGAGCCAGGATGGAAACGGGGTGGCTCATGGGAATATGCTCTTCTTTGCTCTCGTCTTCCAACATTAAACATTGGTTAATGGTGGGGTAATTGATGGGAGTAATGCTCACCAACGCGGGAATAAAATCATTTCCAAACAAAAAGGAACAAATTTCCAAATGCATCACGGGATAAGGCAGCCATTCTCGCACTAAACGCGTCACGGGATAATATTTTCCATAACGGTAAATTTGAATGCTGTCGTATCGATCCAAGCGCATGAGGCTCAACACAAACACATCTTGGTCTTCACTCACCACAAGAGGATGTCGGCATTGATCAGGATGCAAAGCTTCGGCGATGTGAAACAATTTATGTTCACCTTCTCCTGGTACGTTGCATCCACTCACAATAACATTAATGTGTTGAACATTTTTAAAATGATACCGTTTCAAACGTTCCACAAGATAATGTTGAACCTTAAGAGCAATGATATTGGTTCCAAATAAAACGGACCGATATTTGGATATTCCTTCGAGAGACACATTACGTTGTTCTCCTTCCTTCTTGGTCCTGCGTTCCCGTTGAGTCGGCCATTTCATAGGAACCCCTTCTCCGTCAAAAGATAAAATGAGGGTGAGGCGTTCCACAGAAGCATGAGATAAAAATATATTCAGGTTATGAACCAGTTTACACCAGACGACATGGCACATTTCCCGAAATAATTTGGGTTCATCTGTCTCCAAGGCCGTATTGAGGGCAACGTGCAACAGGGATTGAATATCATACAAAATGGAATCAAAAGGTTGCGGTACAGAAGGCGGTTCTTCGTTGGGTTCATGCAGTTTATTTATTAACATGCAAAAGTTGGTGATGCCCATACTGAAAAATACTCTAAGCAAGCTCAGCTCTTGTCTGATACTTGAAGCATAAGGCTAAAAAAAAAAAAAAAAAAAAAAAAAAAAAAAAAAAAAAAAATTTTTTTTTTTTTTTTTTTTTTTTTTTTTTTTTAGAATAGTAAGATTTACAAAAATGTTTGTCGTATACATTTTACTTTTCATGTCCATGTATGCTCTTCATTGTCTTATGGCACGCAATTTGATTATGTATTATACAGCTCAACCTCAGCCGTTTCATTGGAATTTACTTCGTTGGAATCAAGATGTCCAGTTCCTTCTTGACCGAATGGTTTGAGCAGCTTTTGTTTGGACACACCCGTCCATGCATTTTGGATCCTCCTCCTTGCTTGTATCAGCTCATTTGTCGTTTGGAAGCCGATGGTATTCAATGGAAAGATATGATACGGTATGGTGGCCTCACCCTGTTTCGATATCAAATTCAGGGTGATTTGGATGTCTTGATGGATTACTTGGATCAAACGTTTCTTGAAGATCAAAAAAATGTGCCTGTACCCGCTTTTCGTTCAAGAGTTGTGACCACTCTTTTCAATCAATTGTTGGCATGTTTTGCTCGTCAAAAGGATATTCAAACGTTGGACATGGAAAATGACACCACCACTTTAAATTTGATCCTTTCTAATCCTGATAAACGAGGCCCCTTTCAATACCATTCCCCTCGTTTTTGGGGGGAATTGGCTCGGCAATGGATTCTGAAACGACGTCCTCTTCCCAAAGAATTGGCTCCTTTACCCCATCCATCTTCAATAGATGTGAAACGGATGGTTCGATTGTATGATGTAACATGTAAAGCTCGTGGAGAAAACATGGATCCCTTATCAATGTATTTAGTTCCAGCTTCTGAATATGTCAATGCCGTTCATTTTCAATCGGTTACACTTTTAGAAGCCTTTGTACACTCCAGACCCAACCATGCTTTGTCTGAAGCCGTGGAACGACTTGTGCTAAAGGCTCTGGATCAATTTTTAAATGGACACTATCCTTCCTGTTTAAATCATAAAAACGAGAAATTGGACAGTTTTTTACAAAATGTCACTGTGGTTGATGGTTCAATTCCAGAGGCTTCTATTACGCTGTCTCCCCCTCCTAAAGTGGTTAATGTCTTTCAACGTTTGTTGGTCATGTCTCAATTGGATGATTTGTGGCAAACCCCATCCAGTCCTTTGGAAGAGGACTCTTCTTGTGTCGCCACCGATGTGATGCATCTGACAGAGAAATTACACATGGCCGAACGGCAAAATGCCCTGTTGTTGAAACATGTAGAGTGCCAATAAACGGGTAGCATAACGCGCACATTTAGAGGGTTTCACATGCCACGGACATGGATCAGCCACAATGTGAGGATACATGAGAGCCAGCCGTCTTAGGGACGGTACACCACAAAGTTCCACATTAATCAAATGAGGGAGCTTGGTTTGACTCAAAATATCCATTTGATAACTATCTCCTTTGCAACCAAACACAATATCCGTGTGAGGAAACTGTGCTTGTAGTTGTTGGTAACGAACTTGTAAAAAATGCAAAATATTGGCCAGAGGCGTTCCATTTAAAGTCGTCATGATGGCATCCGGTCGAGCATAAGGGAATAATTTAATGGCCTCGGAATACGAGTAAGGACTCGTCACTTGAAAGAAAATTTCATAACCCGTCACATCCACATAGCCCAATTCCAAAGGGATATACTGTCGGTCTAAAACAACTCCGGTCGTATGAATCAGAGCGTGGACTGCCATACTACTTGCTTTCAAAAATAAGAAACAAGAATCATGAAATTTGGAATCAAAACCATAATCATTGGAGCCGTTTTGATGATGTTGGTTGTATCGGTTGTGATACAAAGTTATGTCATGTATCAGATGAGTAACGCTACGTTGTACGAGATAGATAGTACTACGCAGGCGATAAAAACGAAGGGGGTGGAAGCTCAAAAGTTTTGGATCAGTAATCGAATACTCTTTGTAGGACCTACCGTTGGAAATTTGATTGGTATGGTGTTGCTGGGAATCTTGTACGTGATGGCTTAATAAAGAAACACAAATATGAATCTCAAAACAATTTTGATCACAGCTCTCTTGGTAGTTATTTTGATGAGTTTGATGAGCTTTGGGTATATCACCTACGCAATTTATTCTGAACAAGCTTCAAAGAAAGGTGCAGAACTCTTGAAAGATAAACAGCTCCTCTTTTACGTACAGATGGTATTGAGTCTGTTGAGCTTTGGTTTGGGTGTTGGAATCTTTTTCAAAGCATGAATCTCAAACTAGTCCAACATCAAGTATTTAAAACTATAATGAAAAAAAAAAAAAAAAAAAAAAAAAAAAATTTTTTTTTTTTTTTTTTTTTTTTTTTTTCCTTAATTTAATTTAATTTAATTTTCTGGAGCATGTGCAACTTTTTGTTTCTTGCTGGGTGGTTGACGGACATTTCTTCCCCGTCTTCTTTTTACATGATCATTCAAACTAAATGTATATTTTACTCCCTTTTCCACCAACATTAATATTTTTCGAGGTTCCCCTTGGGCTCGTGTCTTGTGCCAAAACAACAATTCGGCTTGTACAAATTGTTTCCATCGTTGCGTATTCAGCACCTTATCACACATGTCCAGAGGTACTTCGGGCAATTTCCAAAAAGCCATATTCATTAACATGCAAAACATTTTCTTTTGGCTCATAAATAATTGTTCATAGTTTACCCACTGGCATTCTTGAGCATCCATCACCCATTTACTCGCCTCTCGTTGAGCCACATCTGCTCGACTATAGGTGTATTCAATAAAATCATTCGCTTTTTCGGGGTATTTCTGGAGCACGTGCACAGCCACGCAACTTTTTGATTTGTAATCACTCAAATGCTTCGTCTTGCGGTAAATTGAATATTTTTTAGCATCTCTACATTTGTAATGGGCCTCTTGAGTAATGTAGACCCATAAAATCCATCCACGACTGGACAAGGACAAATGGTCTTCCCTCCACGCAAACGATTCCTTCTCGAGAGGTGTGGAAAACATAAAGTGCCACACGTTTTCCAACACCAATTGCGATATAAATTCAATGAGTTCATTGATGCGTTTTTGAAAGCCTTTGGTCACAGTCGTTCCCTTTTGCGTCTCGTAAATGTACCGTTTTCGGGACAAGACGAGTAACCGCTTCATCCGTTGCTCAAATTTGAGCTCCACATGTTTCAAATTTAAGTAGGCATTGACGGCATGACAATCATTGTTGGGCCAATGTTGCACCATCAAACTGTCCGTGTCTGCATAACAAATGAGATAATTTAAACGTTTCAAGTAATGATAAGAGCCTAGTAATTGATAGCGGGCCAACGTGACAATCGTCATGGCAATGGGTAGGTAGGCCAAGCATGAATCTTTATTGGCCATGACGCCATAGAGGGAATTGACTAAAATTTTGATGCATAATTGAGCATTGTAATGATACACGTCTTTGGTTTGTTTGTATTGCCCCTGATGATGTTTGCGCAAATCAATAAAATGTTTTACGATATGCGGTAAAAAGGCCTCGGTTTGCTCATTAATCACGATGGCAAACGCATCTTTTTCAGGATTAAAAGGGGGATAATGAAAAACTTGACTCTCTCCGAATGTGTCCATTTCAAAATCACGTTCCCCGTGGACACGGTAAGCAATACTCGTCATGTGTTGAGCGGGGAGACACGCCAACCAATCTTCTCGGGTCATGATGGTGCATGTTCCATAACAGAGGTTACTACTCAATAAGGCGCTGGGGTACATGCTGGCAAAATCCATCACAGATACATTTTCGTACGCTTTTTCTGGAATGCAATAATTTAAAGCCCCTTGGTACGTTTGGTTTTTGGTGACCAAAACAGAGGCATACTTTTGAATATCAATCGGACTCTTTAAGAAATGAGTATTGACAAAAAACCCCAAACACGTGCCATACGTTTTAAACAATTCCAACAGGAAACTAGAATTACCCATATGGAGGGCTTGAACTGCATCCCACGCAGTAAAATTGGCCCGCTCCACTAAAAAGGACAATACCATTTCTTTTTCAAATAAACGATAGACTAGAAAGGAATCTTTTAAACAATATTGCATATACTCTTTAAAAGTACCAAATTGGGCCGGAGGGACACGACGTGGTTTCAAAATGTGATAACATTCTTCTGCAGAATTCTGTTGAAGTAACTGAGCCGTCACATGAGGATGGACGTACCAAGACCATAGGCCCGTGGATTGAATGGGTACTTTGGTTTCATTCAGTTTCATGCGGGCCACGTCATCCAATTTAAATCCGGGTAAATCATAACTGGAAAAAATTCGGAAATAAAAATACAAATCCAACACCATTTTTTTCTGAAACGTAGTGACAATGGTGGTTCCTACTCGAATGGATGAATAATGCCGCAAAATGGAATACATTTGCAACCAGAGTAAACGAGTAAATAAACACGGTAAATCAAATCCATTGATATTGTAGCCCGTCAAGATTTGGCAATCTTGAATCAGGACGTGAAAATCATTCAAAAGTTGACGTTCAGACGTATAAGCATGAGCTCGGTCCATGTCCAACGGAGGAGCCTCACAAGGCAATCGATACAAGAGCCATGATCGCAAGCCTTGACGCCGGTTCCATTTGTACAAACTAATCATGACAATTTCATCCGTTTCATCCAATCCCGTAGGGACACGATCAGCACCATCCATCGGAACCGTTTCCAAATCAAAGGCTCCAATAGTCCAGTCGGGTGCCTGAGTTTGATTGGGATGCATTTCCAAAGAGTCTACCAAATCCACCTTTTCGTGAAGTGTGTACCATTTATAATAAAAACCTTGAGTCTCATATTTAAGGCAGAGATCAATGTACAAGCGAACCAACCAATCCGTTTTGTCATAATAACAAATTTTGTACTTGTTGAAAAATCGTCCAATTTCATGACAACACGTCTGAAGATAAACCTTGTAAAAATGTTTTTGGGGAGAATCCAACCGATTTTTCGCTAGTCGGGTTTCAAAATAGGGCAAAATCTTTCTTGTGAGTCCCACATACGTATAACGAATAGGTTTACAATCGGGAAAATGATGCTCCAAGGCTCGAATGACTTTGTCAATGTTGTTGGTACACACGCCAATCCATTGTTCATAGGAACGAATCACTTGAACCAATTGACCAGATTCATCCAAAAAAGTAGCTTTAACATGAATAATGTTTGCATGATACGTTCGTCGCCCTCCAGTAGCAGAGAAGGGAATCTTTTCCCATCGAATGGAATACAACATCTTGAATGAATAGCCTCACTACTTTAACCTACCATCTTAAATATAATAGATTTAAAAAAAAAAAAAAAAAAAAAAAAAAAAAAAAAATTTTTTTTTTTTTTTTTTTTTTTTTTTTTTTTTTTTTTTTTATCCTGTTGTGAATTAAGACTAAAAAATATTTTTATTCTTGCATTCTGTAAACAAGGTCGCTATGATTTTAAAAGCATTTACAGTTGTCATATTCTTGTTATATTTTTTTTACATGACATGGTATGACACTAGCTCTTCTTTTTCCAAACCTCAATCATTGTTACATCCTTCTCCTGTGATCCCATCTCACCAACTCATTTCTCAAGGATCTACATTTCAGTTTTTAATGGATTCTCAAGTTCAATGGGAAGCTCAGTTACCAGATCATTATATTATTCATAACCAACAATTTACTTTTAAAGATGCTTGCTATAAGCAAGCAGATGCCAGTCATGTGCCTGCCTTAGGACCGGCCTTGTATGAATATTTAGAAAAGGATAAACTCGTTTCGTTTCCGCAACTCCCTTCCTTTGAATCCAATGCCTCGACCCTCTTGCAACATAAACGCGTGTATTATTTTAGTTGTCATGATGGAAAAATTCAAAACTTGCACATGTGTCCTCCGGGTCATTTTTTTCACGATACTCACTGCCAACCCATTGATCAATGTGTGGAACAAGCCAATGGTAAGCGATTTTCTGACCCCTTCGACATTCATCATTATTACGAATGTCAACAGGAAAAGGCCCATCGACGGTCGTGTCCATCCAATACATTATTTCTACACGATTCTTGCCGAAATAAAAATGATGAGAGTCTTTACTGTCAATTTCATACAGAGCCCAAAATTTTGGATTCCAATACTTTATTGGTTTGTCGCCACGGACAAGCTCACTTTGAAACCTGTCCACCAGGATTTCGATACTTTGATTCCCCCAAATGTGAATCCAATGCTTGTGTTGGCTTATCCAACCATCACTTGGCACCCTCCCCCAAAGTTCAACAGGGTCCCTTGAGTTATTTTCCGGGATATATGCAATGTCAAAATGATAGGGTGACCAAAGTAGTGGAATGCCCTCAAACATGGGATCCCTATTTATCCGTCGGGGATAATTTGACTCATTTACCCCAAGTATTTAACGGACGCACTTGCGCCATTCCTGAATTTTGTACCAATGTTGAATCGGATGATCCTTTGGTGATGGTTCCCGTGCACGAATTTACCAAACACGTGAGGAATTGGAAATTTTCAGAACGATTGGATGCAACCAGCGGGATTAAATGCGAAGGAAATCAACGAAAACGGGTTGCATTATTTCCCGGGCAACATATTCATCCAAAACGATTCAAATCAGAATCTGCCTGCGATGGTACCGTTTCCAAAGTGGTTGTATCGGGTAACCCAGGAGTATATTTTGACTGTCAAACTCAAAAGGTGGAATCGTGTGCTGCTCAGCAATTTTTTGATGGAGTAGTATGTCGACCGCGTGTAAAACATGCCTTCTCTTTTAAAGGAATTTATTTATTTCAACTGGATTCTTTACGACCTGACAACTGGATGGAAGCATGGGATTATAATAAAATACCTTCCGCTCAACCCTGCAGAGATCCCGAATCAGTCTATTTGGAAACGTACAATGCTTGCAGTCATCCCGATTGTGTCTTGTATCCCTTTTTAACTCAACTTCCTTTCTCGATAAAATTGAGAGATGCGTCCCAATGCACATTTCGTAAAACAGACCGCCGTCTCATAAAACAACCCATTTCTCACCCGGCTTTGTATTGGTCCCAGAGAGAGGTGCAAGAGTTATCTACCAATGAGAAATGCCGACCTGGGCAACATTTAGAATCGGGACATTTTGTGTTTGACCAAATAATGTACGCCACCTGCGACGAATCACAACCCTTCGTCTTTTGTCCTTCGTCCGATACCAAAGGGATTGCCAAGGTGAATGATAAACGGTGGGCCTGTGTACCGGCTGACATGAAAGGTTTACTTCCTCCTCACTCGGTTATCACGTTTCTTGCGCACGAAGTGAAACGTATTTTACCCACCACTCCACCTCCGAATCGCATCAAGATGAACAATAGATTGATGGATATTCCTTTGGCAGGTTTAAGTCCTACAAATGCCTTTAAACTGGAGACTATGGATCAAAGTGTAGCCATTGAATACAAATATCGGGTTACACATCCTCCCGATGTTGTGTGGACAGAAGACGAGAAAATAATTTCTAGGTTTGGAGGTGGATTTCTAGTGAAAAAAGAAGATTTTACCAAAAAATCGATTACTCTTCCCACCTATAATGTCAAATATGCTGTTCCAGATTTTGCCTTTGACCGTAAACCTTAAACAAGATGGACAAACGCCACGTCGTAAATGGGGTATTATTGTACACGACAATTTATGTAAATTGTATATTAAGTGCCGTGACTGTCATGACGGGACGCTGGATATTTTTGCTTTTGATTGTATTGACGATGGGATTGACCGCTTACATGATGTACATGACGACTCATAATGACGAGCACTTGAAATCGGTGGGTAAATGGGTAGAAGACACCTTGACAAAAACGATAGCCAAAGTCAAAGCGTACTACTCGTAAAATATCATTTCTTTTGAATAGCTCCACAGTTTTTGCAAAATTTAAACAATGTCGGAGGTTCATCCAAAGCACGGACTTGTCGTAAGGTTGAGCAAATCTGTGGAGAGGAGCAACAAGCTTCTGGAAAAGAAGATTTTATCCGCTCTTCCCATACCTGGCATTCTTCTTCGGAAAACAATTGTATGTTAGTTTCAGCCATTGTCACTGGATTCGCAAGTCAAGAAATGAAATCTTAAAATGTATCGCTGCCTTAAAAGCACACAATACGTAAAAAAAAAAAAAAAAAAAAAAAAAAAAAAAAAAAAAAAAAAAAAAAAAAATTTTTTTTTTTTTTTTTTTTTTTTTTTTTTTTTTTTTTTTTTGTAAATAATCAAGTATTGTTTTCATTATGGATGGTCAATGGAATGCCGAGCAGATTTTGAGAGTTACTGTCGCTGGACTAGACTCGTTTTTGGAAAATCATTTGGATGCTGAATATTTTCAAAAGTACATTACTGAAAAGAGTCGTACCTTTCCCACGTGGAATCATCTTTGGGAAAATTTAAAAATTTGGCTGTCTCAGGAACCCTTGACCAATAAGCAAGATACTGTCCTGAATTTTGCTCAAATTCTTCCACATATAGAGCCTTATAAAACACATTTGCTAAATTCATTGGCAATTCACGATTCTTTTTGGAATCAAGTATTTGAAAACTTGGTCATTGCCAAAACTCGACTATGAAGTTGACAGTATCTTCTTTGGAACCCTTTGGTATTTTTTCCCTAGCTGGAGGCTTATTGTACTCTATTGGAGTTTTAACTATCCAATCTCACTCTACTGATTTTCGCTTTCATTTTATCGTCTTGACGCTTGTTATTTTTATGGCTCTAGTATCCATTACGGTATTTAAATATTTAAAATACCGTTACACTTGTGAAAAAATGGATGATATTTTAGCTGTTATGAAAATAAAATAGCCAGTTTGACATTATCTCTTTGAAATATGGCGGCCTCTCCGGATTGCCAGCCTAATAATTTGAAATAACCCAACGGAGTAGAGATGCAATCAGGAGTCGTTTCTTTGCGTTCAAATTGCACATCTTGCAAACTGATTAAAAATAACCTCAGAGGTAAATCAAACTTTTCCGTGAGTTTTGTTCCATCTTCAAAGGTCAACGTAATCGTAGGAGGTTGAAAGAGAATGTGTTGAAGAGGTTTGTTGGTCAACTGGCGCAAAATAACCTCATACGATTTGAAGGAATCCATAAACAAGATGGCTTCTTCCGAGACGCCCGACGAGATGGTGAGAAAGCTTCAGACCAAGGATGTAGTGTTTCAAAGAATGTTTAATGATTTGGTTGATTTTATCAATTTGCAGCCAGAAGAACGAACAAGAGCTCAGCAAATCTTTCGTGAGACGTTTCCCAATTATCATGAACAAAATTTAAGAAATTTTTATAATGAATGGGTCGTTCAAAAGGTTCAACATAGTATGAATGAGACTGAGGATGTTACCCCCAGCGAAACTTGCCCTCAACTTGTGTATGATGGAGGTACCAAAAGTTATTTAAATGCTCGAGTGTTACCACCTCTCAATCGAAAAAAAAGGTTGGAAAAGTTTAACTTGGGTGAATTTCTGAGACAAAAACGACTCAATGGGGATTTTCACCAAATAAGCTATAATGATCGAGAGTCGGTGGAAGATTTGATGGATGAATTGAATGAAGATAAGCCACGAAATGACCAAAGAGCTGATGTTGCACTGAATCGGATAGTGGAAATGGTGGCAATATTAAATGCAAACTGCAATTATCGTCTCTTGGAATTGCATTCAGAAAGACGAATTCAATAAGATAAGAGCTAAATGAAAATGTTACTCTGACCCACAACTTAAACACTAGCTTTAAAAAAAAAAAAAAAAAAAAAAAAAAAAAAAAAAAAAAAAAAAAAATTTTTTTTTTTTTTTTTTTTTTTTTTTTTTTTTTTTTTTTTTTATACGTACATACAATTCTTTTTCATTTCTATCAAGTCATCAAAACAAGTACATTGAAATGAATTCTGTACAAGACTTGCTTCAATTTATTCTTCGCCATGATTACGTCCTCGTCTTTGGAAACCTTGGGAGATATCCCCGAGTTCTTTTTGATGCATTCGTTGCAGATCCTCAGTTGAACGTGGCTATTCACTCTCCACATTATTTGTGTTCCAGTACTCCAGATGAACGCATTCGTGTTGTTAAACCCAATCACGATCAACCATGTGATTTATACGTGGTTTTGGAACCCGCACCTTATCAACTCTTGGAAAAACCAGCTCAAGCCACACGAATGGTTGTTTTTACAAGTCATTTTACCTACAAAACTCGTCCCGAACATATCTGGACATTTGTCAGTTTTTTCCATACTCTCAATGTAATGGAATTGACTCGTAACACTCAGGAATTACTTTCCCTTCAGGATCATTCGATTCAAACACCTTCCATCCAACAAGTGCAAGTGGATGCTATCCATAAGGTGACGCTCTCTGGGCGGGCCGATGGGGCCTTGGATACTCCCGATACCTATGTTCTTATAAACTTGACGGGATATTCCAGTCCTTTTCATATGTTTTTGGCTATTTGGGATTCGTTTGATTACATGTTGGCCAATAAGAATTTTGTCAAAAAGTGGATGATTTGTTTCCCCCAAAGCGGGGGCAGAAAAGCGTTTGATCAATTTGTCCAAAATTGTTTAGATAAATTGTTTTGTAAAACGTTTGAGCATGGAAACGTGACAGCGATTGGAAATATTTTGTCCCTGATTCCCTTTTACAAGTTGGGATGTATCCACCAAACGTTTTCCATTCCCAAAGGAAGGTTTTTAGGTGTTGAATACGTGGCACCCAACACTTTAACAGATGCTTGTAAAGCTGCCACCATGTATAATTTGGAGCATTGGGTGGGAAATGTTTACCGAATAAAAGATTAGTAAACAAGATAAGGAAAAATATGAGTCATGCCAATGAGATTAATTTTCAAAATTTGACAATAGAACCCTATTTCGATATTCTTGATGTACCTGCAGATTATTCACCGCAAAATGTTTTCCCAGATTATCCTCCGTTACCACCCCCGACACCTCCCCAGGTAACTATACCTCCATTACCAAGACAAATGTCTTCAAGTGAAGGTTACAGTTCTGGGAGTTCATCTCGTTCCCGAAGTTCATCTGCTAATCCATCTGAACGAAATTGTTCAAGATCTCCGAGTCCAGCTGCTGCACAAAATCGTTCCAGAAATCGTTCTGCAGGCCGATCTGCTGCACAAAATCGTTCCAGAAGTCGTTCTGCAGGCCGATCTGCTGCACAAAATCGTTCCAGAAGTCGTTCTGCAGGCCGATCTGCTGCCCAAAATCGTTCCAGAAGTCGTTCTGCAGGCCGATCTGCTGCCCAAAATCGTTCCAGAAGTCGTTCTCCGAGTCCAGCTGCTGCGCAAAATCGTTCAAGATCTCCGAGTCCAGCTGCTGCCCAAATTCGTTCCAGAAGTCGTTCACCTAGCAAAACTACCAGACGTTCAGCAAGGATTGCTGCCAACAGAAGAAGGTCGTCAAGTCCAGCAAGGCGTGCTGGTAGAAGAGGAAAAAGTCCAGCAAGGCGTGCTGGTAGAAGAGGAAAAAGTCCAGCAAGGCGTGCTGGTATGAGAGGAAGAAGGCCTGTTACGGCTGTTGTGAGAGGAAGACCTGTTACGGCTGTTATGAGAGGAAGACCTGTTACGGCTGCTATGAGAGGAAGAAGGCCTGCAATGGCTGGTAGGAGAGGAAGAAGACCTGCAACGGCTGGTCAACATCGTTCCAGATCTACAAGTCCAGCTGCTAATGTAAATCGTTCTTCGAGTCAAGCTACTAATGAAAATCGTTCAATGTCGCCGAGTCAAGCTGCTAATCGTTCCAGATCTCCTAGTCCAGCTCGTTCATCTTCTAGTTCAGTATCTAATGGTTCAAGATATTCTAATTCGGCTTCTAACCGTTCAAGATCTCCTAGTCCAGGACCATCAAACAGACAACCCAATAGACGGCGTCAGAGAAGAAGACTTACAGTTCAAAGATCTCCCTACTTGGATTGGGGAAACTCTAGACGAGAATTGGTATATGATTATCCACCCCACAGACTAACATTCCATAATGATGACAGGGATTTTACAGTTCGTAGAATTCCCAATAAAGCATGTAGTTACTTGCTAAGTCATTGTTCCAAAACACATCCAATTAGACGAGATACCATACCACGGAATGCAGTCATTGCAATAAAGAAAAGAAGACTCGTTATATAAAGCCAAAAAAAAAAAAAAAAAAAAAAAAAAAAAAAAATTTTTTTTTTTTTTTTTTTTTTTTTTTTTAAATTATTAATGTTATTATTAATATGGTGTTTTTCCCAAAAATATTACTCCAAGTAAAATTATTATGGACCAAATGTGAACATAATGTACAAACAACATTCCCAATATTACCATCATGAAAACAATCACCAAATGTAATGTCCTTTGGTAATATTTATTTTGTTTTGACATGTTGAAATGTTTCAATATAGGTAATGTGGTTTCATGATTTATTTTATCGCTGGCTTGAAGGGCATTCAAATATTCTTGAATTTTGTTGGCCATAAATTCATATCTATCCGATTCATCCTCTTCCCCCAAAAGATTATCCCATACCATTTCAGGCATCACTTCAGAATTGAAATTATTTTTTCGTTGAAAGTACACCAAGTCTAAACGTTTATTGATGGATTCCAAAGCCTCTGCGGTCAATACATTTTCATAATGAAATGGGTCCACGACATCTAAAATGATGGATATGACGCTATACACTGCCAAAACATTTGTGGCTCCCGCCATTATTTTTCCGGCTGTGGCTAATGATTTCACTGACAAGGAAAGAGTTTGATTCAAAACTGCTTGTGTCAAAGCCGATTGAATGGGAAGGTTGCCGGCCGCTTTCAATAGCAATTTAGGAGCCTTTTTTCGTAATACGTTTTCCACGACATGCGAGGCAATGTCCACGCCAAAATCAGCCAATAATTCGGCTGCTACTTCCCGTGCCACCTGCGACGTATCCGGTAAGGGAATAGTATCACTCAAATTCACCTCCAATGGAACCACAGGCAGGGAGGGTACCGGGGGAATATGGAGATAATTTGGAGGTTGAATAGCAGCCGTTTTCAGGGCTCGGTAAACGGTTTTTCCCAAGAAAAATTCCCCAATGGTTTGATCGATCGAAGAATAGCATTCCTTTCCATCAAATTCCAATCCATAAGCTTGACAATACCTATTATTGAGATAAAGGTTGCCATTTCTCCAATCCAAACCCGCATGCAAGGGATGTTTGGAGTGCATGCCAAAGACTTGTTCAGGAAACGAAGCCAATACTTTTTTCAAAGGATTCACCATGACACAACGCGTTCCCCACCATTCTGCATCAATGGGTGTCGTCATTTCTTGACAACTGGGTTGGCAGGACAAAACCAATTGATTGGATAATCGGGTCCATTGCATACCATCCTTCCGAGTACAAGGTACACCATCCGATTTGAAAGGAAAGCAACCGAGTCGTTTACATCCCACTTCTGTAAAGTGAATGGTGTCTACCACAATACATTCTTTAGCAAGGGAAAGGGGAATATAATAATCTTGGCGAGTGGCTGGACGTACTTTTATTTCTACATGTTGAAAATAATGAGGATAACGTTGCCGATACTTTTCCAATAAATATTGGGTCGAAAGCTCGGTAGCATAACGTATGGCGTGTTGCAATTCATACTTGCTGGGTCGAGGCATTACAAGACACTTTCTAAGGTGGGACCTTTGTTTTGACCTGAAAGCACAATGCTTTTTAAACAAAACACGGGTTCTCCCTCCAAAGTTTGTTTTATACATTGGTCACAAGAGGGATGAGGTTGCATAGAAAAGATGAGGTGAGGGGTGAGATACCGGACCAATGAGCCATGTTCCAAAGCCATGCCAAAGGTCCAAAATTGATGTCGAGTGAGCCAAGTCACAATAGTGACAATTTCTGCAGCCGTGCTTTCTTTGGGAAGAGCATAACAGGGATAAGCACTTACAACGTGCTGGTCTCGAGCCACAATGATACTTTTGTCCTGAACCACCAATTGATGAGAGGAGGTACAAGCGCATACGGGATGGTGTTCAATGTGAGCGCAATCCTCGGGCTCGTGAGTTTCCAAAGTAATGAGTTTTTCTTGAGCGACGTGCTGAAGAAAAGTGTCGTTTAACAATTCTGGAGGGACGTACAGATGAACCATAATTGCACCAAATGGTAACAGAGAAGCGAATAAAAGAACCTTGATATTGCCACTGAGAAACGGGAAACACCTTGAAAGAAACAATATCTGTATGAAAGAGACGAAAATATGAAGCCAAATAAAAAGTTAATAAAGTTTTATTCCAGGCCAGTTGAGGACAACGCACGCAAAGATCCAAATGTTGAAATGGCATGACTTGTTTAACATATACTCTAATCAACTTGCTTATAAACACATAATGTACCTTAAAAAAAAAAAAAAAAAAAAAAAAAAAAAAAAAATTTTTTTTTTTTTTTTTTTTTTTTTTTTTTTTTTTAAAGAAATTATCCGTTTGCTCTGGCATGTAGAGTGCACAATCCCCGTTTTTCAATTTGAGCATAACAAACATTTGGGTTCGAACACACTTCAAACCCAATCGTTTCTTCACACACTTTACATTTCATCACCTTACACATGATTACTTTATTCTTCCAAAAGACAAGATGAGACATAGTACATACCAATTACTTAGAAAGGCTTACTTGGGCAATGTGAATCATGCGGCTTTGTTTCAGATTCTTCATCAAGAAGAAGATCCCTTTGTCCAAAGAGTTATACGACTTGCCACTCAAATGGATTCCATTCAATTTCCATGGGATACCAAACTTTTTCAAGATGAATTTCGTCAGAGTACTCCCCAAGAAAGATTAGATCAAACCACCATGATGTTTTTGCTACGGTTAGTAGCCGTTGTTAAGGAAGAAATGCACATTCGTACTTTTCGCAAACCAGAAACTCATGAAGCCGTACAAGCTTGGATTAGTCTGTTGAGGCATACATTATTTGCTACACTCACTCTATTGTATAACGTGAGATGGACTGTAAGACATTTTTTTCTCTTGGACAATCTAATATTTGATTTAGTCCATGAAGGACGTGTTTCCGCCTTGCGTCAATTTATGACCCAGGAATTGAACATTTCCATGATAGATTCCCTCACGTTGGCAGAACGAAATTTTGACAAGTTGAACTTTTTAAATATTGTTCAATTTGGCTCATCCTTTTGGCGTTTACTCCATTGGATGGCTGAAGCTATGGACATGAGAGACGCTTCCAGTCATCCAGATATTGATATGGCCAAGAAAATGTGGCGTGAATTAATTACCGAGCCCTTGTACCGATTGCTACGATGTGGTATTTGTATGACTCATATGCGCCATATCGTGCAAGAAATGAAATCAGAATTGTTGGACGAATACACACAATACCAATTGATATGGTTCAACATTCACAACAAGGTAACAGCAAGAAAAATGTATCATACATCTCCTCAATCATCTCCATCTAACAATTATTCAGAGTCTGAATTGGAAAAGGATGCAGCATTTATGCGCCAAGGTTTATCTCCGTAATAGTTGCTCTTGGGCGGTTTCTTTTGGCGTAGGGTATTTACTTTCATGGATTCAAACATACGAGGAGTGACCGCCACCCGTCCTTCGGCAGCCAAAGCATATTGGTCTCCAACGAAATCTGGTTTCGTTGTGTTCCACCACACAATACAAACCCCAAATCCAATATCATCACTGAGGGAATGAGAAGCGTGGAGCTCGAGTCGATAACGGTCCAAAATGTTTTTGTAAATGAGACCACCATAAGATCCAAAGTAATGATGGGGATCTACAAGTACAAAATTGGGTTTTTGATACGTATCGTCCGGAAGAGCTGCATCCCGAATTGAATTGAGCACTTGAAATCCCTCCACAAGTTCTTGTATAGAATTGTATGGTACATGGACATGTGCCATCGTTAAAATGTGTTGGAAGCTTTACTGTTATTTAAAGGTAACCAAGTAAAAAAAAAAAAAAAAAAAAAAAAAAAAAATTTTTTTTTTTTTTTTTTTTTTTTTTTTTTTTTTTTAAAGAACAAGCTTGTGATGGCAAAGCAGCAACGTCGTTGGGCGCACTTTCAATTTCCACCTGGTACATTTCATAATCAACAAAACCATATTCCGTATGAAATGATTGTCTGTCGAGATGACGACAACACCTTATATTTTTTCAGCAATACAATCGCTTGGTGTTTGGGATATGCTAATCCTCATCAAACCATCCAAGACCTTCAAGTGGAATGTCATTCTTTGGAATGGGCCAGTGGTTTATTTTTAAAAAAGGAAAATGTTGAACAATTGTCTAATCAGACTAATATCCCGTATGCTGCAGCATTTCTGAAATGGTTTCTTCCGTATTACAGAAAGTGTGCCAAAAACTTTTTAACCCGTCATAAATAACCTTTTAAGCAGATTCGTAACCAGAATCTCTTTCAAACCAGGCTCGTTCCCGTCGTCGAATAGTTCTAATTTTCAACATTTGCACATCTTGACGGCTTAAAGGAACTTGACACAATGGGCATTTCCGTGGAGAATGAGCACGGAGACAATAAATGTGAAATTCATGTTCACAATCCAAAGTCCATACATTTTCTCGATTTTGTACAAGAGAGTGAAGACACAAGAAACATGGGTTCATGATGGCTCTTTTTGTGTTACTCTTCCTCTAATCCAATGAGTTTTTCGCGAGTGATTCGAAGGTGAACTTTTAATCTTTGTTCGTCTCTTGGTGATATTTTCAAAGTATAGGGCCGGTTCCGAAGCATTTCATGACCCGTTAAAATTCGCAAAAACCCTTCATGTGCCGATTTAGAACGAGTCACGTCCAATTGCACGAGTCCTTTCAATGACACTTGATTCACCTTTCCATCGTGAAACATGGGGGGTTGCAGCAGCGTAGCAGGATCAGATGAGGTTATGGGACAAATATCAGAGGATGGTGCTCCTACGTGGAGTTTTTTCAGCTGACAGGATGGAAGCGAGAGGGACAAGTGACTTGTGAGAACAATCAAATGCTTCACGTAGGAAGGCTTTTGAACTACGTAGCCAAAATAAGGTTCCACAAGAATCATAAAGTCCACAGACGAGAGGGAGGGTTGGACTTGATAGGGACAATCAATGTCCCAATTGGCTACCACCACCACAGATTCTTGAGCTGAAAAACAATAATCCAAAAAATAGGTTAAGATGAGGGGAAGGCGACCCAAATTTCCATACACAACAGTAACTTCTTTCAAACGGCACTCTTGAAACAATTGTACAGCTTTACTCAGTTGTGTCCTGGGATGCATTTGAAGGGAATTGCATTCACCTCGTAATCTGTCACTTCCATCTCTCAAGAGCTGATGTATGTAATTTGTTTCACCTGGTTCAATCCTTTGAAAAGAAGGAGGTAAATTGAAGCGAACTGTTTTGCTGGAAGTCATCTTGAGTAATGCACCACTCTTGAAACTTGTACTAGCTATTAACTTGGAAAAAAAAAAAAAAAAAAAAAAAAATTTTTTTTTTTTTTTTTTTTTTTTTTTTTAATTATTATTATTATTATTATTATAAATATTATTATAAAGATTTTTCTTCATTTTTTCTTTTTTTGGCTAAATTATTTTTATCAGTATTAGATGTAGGGTCTATATTATTGGTGTTGATTTTACTTTTCATTTTTGGAGTGCTGATTTTACTTTTCAAAATTTCCACTAAACTATTGAAATATTCCCAAGATGTATTGGCCCAATATATGTTTGAACATGCTTCCATCACATTGTCTGGTATGGGAATACCAGGTCCTATGGGTAATTCCAATCCTGCCGATTCTTTCAGTATATGACTCATGACTTGGTACACAGAATACATTAATTTTGAATCTATATCCGATTGGTAATTTTCCAATTCCTTATATACTTCCCGTATGGCACACACATGAGTCCTCTTGACCAGGTCATCCTCTTCACGATCATAACGTCCTGGCTCACCAGACAGGCTATATTTCAGGTTCTGCAGGTACTTTTTACAATCAAAATGAGGTCCAGTATTTAATTTGGGTCCTATTAAGCCATCGATTGCCAAAAGAGAACTAATAATGTTGGATTGACCACTCTTAACCATGGTGTGAATTAATTTGTTTAGTCGTTCATTTTTGACAAAATCTTGAGCCAAAATGCTTTCAACACCATCATATTTCTGGGTCCAACGCTGGATAACCTTGGCTACTTCTGGATCCACTGGAGAATGAGTGTTTATCAACTGATTGAGACCTTGGAAAGTAAGGTCCAACTTACACATGAAATCATTCAAAGTACGATATTTCAACGTATGTATATTTACTAAATCATTGCTTCCAGGCATAAAAACTTTGTGGAGGAAACTTTCAGCCATCTGATTCAAAAATACAGTATTCTCCATGGTATTAAATATGGATGCACAATAGCTTTGCTTACGACAAGAGCTGAAATGTTGAAGCATCCTAACTTGCCTAGCATATAAAAGAACATGACTACGAAAAAAAAAAAAAAAAAAAAAAAAAATTTTTTTTTTTTTTTTTTTTTTTTTTTTTTTTTTATTCTTCTTCATCGGGTTCAAACACTACAGCGGCAATTTCTGTTAGATTCTTTTCAATGTTAGAGTCTGATACCATAAATAGTTTTAAAGTATCAATAGTCCAGGGTATGGGGTATTGAGCATCAAAAGCCTCTACCTGTTTCACCAATTGACTGATGATACCATACAAGCGTCTGGCTTTTGCAAAAGCACCCTTTTTCACTTGAGCCGTTTTTAAATCCATACTACACGCTACGTGTCCCATGGCAATATTAAATGCCAATTGATCGGCATGATGGTCAAAGAGAATATTGGGAAACAGCTGATGCGTTACCATCTCCACCAGATCCGACGGAGCCTGAATTTTCTCTTTGATTATTTTTTCCAACTGGCCATATTTTGCAAAATTTTCCGATAGACACTCTATCCCTTCTCCTTTTTGAATTGAGCGCATCACATAATATAAATCTGTATTTCGTTTGTAGGAAATGTCTGATTTGATCCCACGCAACATTTGCTGTACAAAGGTACATGATTCATATTCTTTCCAGAAAAACTGACCTCGACAAATGCGAGCCATTAAATCCAGAGCCCAATTGGCCACCATTCCAATATCTGAACAGCAGGCATAACATCCTACCAATACATGAAATATATCAAATGGAATACAATAACGACTAAACATTTTACGAATCGCCATCGATCGTTGCAACTGATTCAGCAATTGTTTTATGAGACTGGATTCTTCTTCTTCGGGTGGGAGAGGGGTCCAATCCTCCCGGCATGCTTTCACATAGGGAACCAATTTTTCAAAATAAAAGTCAAATTTATTATCTTGAAATTCTTTAGACTCCATGGCTTGATGCAGGTTTTCCAGCAAATGATTCAACACCATCTTTTCGCTATCTTTTAGGGGTTCTTGGGGTTTGGCATGGGTAATGGCATTCATGTAATCCGTCAAAAAGTGTTGCATTTCCATGGTAGGTTTCTCCATCGTAGCATTTTGAGTAAATGGAGCATTTAAAGCTTTCAAAATTTTGACACTGGCATACAATCTTCGAATGGGCTGATTCTCCACGCGTTTGGGTAATATACCTTCTATGGACACCAGGGCAAAAGGAACGGGCACCTCTTCATCTCCTGTTAACATATGATACATTTGCGCCAAGTGACAGGCTCCCAGCAAATCAGCATCGGCGGCCTCTCGAATAAAAGAGTACACGTTGGGAATAGGCGTCTGCTGACACGTTTCACATCTTATGGCAGGAGGTTGATGGGAAAGGGCTACAATGCTCATGCGGTCAGGATCATGACATAGGTGAGGACGAATCAGTTCCAGAAAATTCATGGTCTTGTTTTCTTTTCACAAATCCACTTTTTTTAGTCTGACATTTAACACAATTTCCCTGCATCATGGGTTGATTCTTTTTTGATACGACTGCTTTCGTGTTTAGCGTCTCGGTACGAATTTGACACTTTGGACAATATAACCAGGTAGTTTCCATCGTCTCTTGATTGTTGTCAAACAAAACAAGCATGGAGTTTCGTCATGCCATCTATCGTTTGTATGATGAAGAGCATGTATCGGAACGAAAAATTGCTCAAATGTTGGGTTTATCCCCTTCTACCGTGCATTATTGGATTATTCGACGGGGAGAATCGGCCACGACCAAGTCGGGTCGACCTCGAGTCACCGATGCCCACACGGATCAAAACTTATACGAGGCTTCTCGCAAAGATCCCTTTCTAAGTGCTGTGGATTTACAAAAGGAATGGACTCCTGCGTGTAGCGTGGATACGGTCCGAAATCGTTTAAAACAAAAAGGATTAAAATGTCGTACTCCGGCCCGTAAGCCCTTTTTAACTCAATTTCATCGTCAAATGCGCTATGTCTATGCCCATTCTAAATTGCATTGGTCCGTTTCCGAATGGCATCGGGTCGTCTTTTCCGATGAAAAGATTTTTCGATCGTCCAGTAGGGGAGCTCTAAGGGTCTACAGACCTGTTCAGGGAAGTGATCGATTTGATGAACAATACCTAGTGCATTCTTCCAATCCCGTCTATGGACGTCCTCGATTCACCCTATGTGTGTGGATGGCCTTTGGAGGGAATGGTAGAATTCGGGCCCTACATCGGATTGAACGACCCACCATGAATACCGACTATTACATTAAGCATATCCTTTCCTCCATAGAAACTGAATTGTGTGAGGTTCATGAAGAGAGAGAACTCATTTTTATGCAAGATTTATCTTCAGTTCACACTAGTAAACAGACTAAACAATGGTTGAAAGAGCACAATGTAAACGTGATGCACGATTGGCCTCCCAAAGGACCCGACATGAATCCAGTGGAAAATGTGTGGGCTGAATTGGTCCGTCGTTTAGAGATTCACTGGCGTCAAACTGGAGTGAGGAATCGTGATCAGTTGTGGGAAGATGTGTTGCAAGTGTTTCATGAGCTACCCGAGGAATATTTTGAAAATTTAATTCGTTCCATGCCCCGACGCGTGAGAACTGTCTCCAGCAGGCAAGGAGGGTGGGCAAAGTATTGAAAATGTATCAATTCGGTACTCGAACAACTCTTTGTCTTGCTCGGTAAAATATTTCCAGATGCATGGGTTGGAGGGAGCACATTTTAAACACATGAGTTTCAAATGAGGCCACTCTTTGACCTTCATAAAGTATAAATCTTTGCTGGAATCATAACGAGTTTGTTCTAAATGGGGAATAAAAGAACATAAAGTATCAACTCCTTCCTGTCCCGCAATCACAAAAGTATCCTCTTCATAAAATTGTAAAATGCGAGCATATTGCTCCATAGTAATGGTTTGAAGAGCATGAGCCTTTTCCACGATGGATTCCATGTAGCGACGAAAATAATACATTGTGATTGTCTTGCTTGGTTGTCGATAAAGACTTTTTCAATTAAGCTTGCCTTATAAAGTTTAAAAAGTACACTAAAAAAAAAAAAAAAAAAAAAAAAAAAAAATTTTTTTTTTTTTTTTTTTTTTTTTTTTATTCACTTTAATATTAATTTTGTTGTTGCAATGCATCTCTTGGCAATATCCAAGTCCTTCTCCTTAAAGCCATCAAAGGGCATTTCCTCGTAATGAAAATATTCATCCTTTTTGATTGCTTCAACCACATCTAATTTTACTTGTTCGGCACGTTGGAAAAAACTCTTGTATTTTTCATATGTATCAAAGGCTTCCCATTCAAATTTTCTTCCGCGAACCCACATGCGTTTATATCCCATTTGCACTGCTTCCTCATTCCTCTGAATATCTGTTCCATAATCCAGAACCAGGACAGCATCCACACCTAATTGTTTCAATCGTCTTTTGTAGTAATTCATCATTGGTTTCCAATTTACATCTTGACTGGCAAATTGAATGCATGATATAATGGGACTTCGACTTGCGATAATAGTCCAGTCAGTTGCCAAATTGGCGGCTACATTATCCAAACTAGCAGCAAAGTTTTCCAAAACTAAATAGCATCGAAGCAAGTGTTTAAACTGATCATTACCCTCTCCATATTCGTTGACATCTCCATAAAAGAACGAGGGATCAGATTCTACCAGTTGAATGCAATCATCCACCCAAGGTTTATTGAATTCCTTGGCAAAGGTGGATTTGCCAATGCCTACATGGGACGCTTGAATTTCGACCAGTATTTTAACCATGTTGATAAGAGGGTATCTATCTAGTATAAGCAATCTTGTTTGTGCCTCAAAGTTTTAAAGTACAATCTAAAAAAAAAAAAAAAAAAAAAAAAAAAAATTTTTTTTTTTTTTTTTTTTTTTTTTTTAATACACTCCTTGCAACTTTTTAAAAATCTTCATCCAGTTTGAACGTATGATTTTCTTTGTTGAACATAACTCCACATTTCTGATATTCCCCTACACGTTTTTCAAAAAAGTTTGTTTTCCCTTCCAAACTAATACATTCCATGAAATCAAAAGGGTTTTCCACGTTATACATTTTATCGCACCCCAATTCCCACAATAATCGGTCGGCTACAAATTCAATATATTGCTTCATCAATGTACAATTCATGCCAATGAGGGACACTGGCAATGCCTCTGTTAAAAATTCTTGCTCAATCTTGACGGCATCTGATACAATTTGTACAATTTCATGTTTAGAGGGTTTGTTGTTCACATAATGATTAAACAAATGACAGGCAAAATCACAATGTAGCCCTTCATCTCGACTAATCAACTCGTTGCTAAACGTCAATCCAGGCATTAATCCCCGTTTCTTTAACCAAAAAATGGCCGCAAAGGAACCAGAGAAAAAGATTCCTTCTACAGCGGCAAAAGCTACCAATCTTTTTGCAAAGGACGGATTTTGTATCCAATTCAAAGCCCATTCTGCCTTTTTCTTTACGCAAGAAAGGGTTTCAATGGCGTTAAACAATTTATTCTTTTCTTGAGGATCTCGAATAAGGGTCTCAATCAACAGACTGTACATTTCTGAATGAATATTTTCAATGGCAATTTGAAAGCCATAAAAGCAACGAGCTTCACTCACTTTTACTTCACGAGCAAAGCGTTCCACTAAATTTTCAATCACAATACCATCACTGGCGGCAAAAAAGGCCAAAACATGAGAAAGAAAATGCCGTTCATCGAGGGTTAATCTTTCCCAGTCCCCCACATCTCTAGACAAATCCACTTCTTCTGCCGTCCAGAAGGAAGCAACAGCCTTTTTGTACAGGAGCCACAGATCTAAGTGTTGAAGGGGAAATGTGACAAATCGGTTAGGATCATCCTGGAGTAAAATTTCTTGTGTATCCTCCATGGTGCATCACTATTGAATTTTATGTGAAGCAACATGAACTATTTACCTATTTAACAAACCAACGAAAAAAAAAAAAAAAAAAAAAAAAATTTTTTTTTTTTTTTTTTTTTTTTTTTTTTTATGTTTTATTATTCATTAAGCGAGCAAGTTGTTCGTTGGCCACGCATGTCCAATCTTTTCCTTGCCATTCCTCTACATAGATATTGCCCAATTCTTGCAACAAAACCTCTGTTACATTTCGAACATCTTTGTAATAATTGGCGTTTCGATGTAAAAATCCTTCCGCCAATCTTTTGGCAAGGTGTACTTGTAACGTCACTTCATCGTCCATCAGTTGTAATTTATTCATGTACAGCTGCAACAGCGTTAGAAACACAACGCATCCCGAATCTGTTCCAGTCAAACTAGACACTTTAGGTTGAGACTCGAACCATCGATACATGGCACGTACGGCTTTAATGTGAAACCTGTATTCGTGCCGTACCACTTTTTGATCCAATATCACCGAAAGATAAAATTTTAAATGCTTTGCTTCAAATCCATCAAATCCATCCACGGCCAGCAATTGGTAAATGTCTCGTTCTTTGACATCGTGATCCATGGTACTTTGTCGTAACCATACATTTAACAAATGGATCCATTCCGATTCGTCTTGAGGTATGTGTTTTAAATTTTTTCTCTTGATGCCTTTCGACAAGAGCTGGAGCAGCTGATCCTTGACGTAAGCATTTTGATTCATACTGAGAGCATGGGGTATATGTAACCATTCCGCTACCTGTTGCAATACTTTCCACCGATGCTGTTCGATTGTTTCTTCCCTTCCTCCCTTTAAACATTGATACGCGACTTGCTGTTGCAATAAATCTCTTAACTTAGTCTGTAATTCGGTCTCTAAAGGTTTCAACTGAAATGGTTGGGAAGGGAGGGTTTCGTCCACCCCACAGCTTTTTGATGCACCAGGAGAGCCCAACAAAAGTGGGTTGAAAGGCTCCATAGATTTTTTGAAATCGTTTGGACAGGATGCCATGGGTTTGTTGGGTGGCAATGGGTCCAAAGACGCTCAGTTCCCTTTGCGTAAATAAGACTGCGTATTCCACTCGAACTCGGTGCTTTTGAAACGTGTTGATAAACCAGACGAGAGGTTTATGGTTAATTTTTAAAAGTTTTCGTAAATCTTTTTCAATGTTGAAACAGTTGGTTTGATGCAACAAAAGAACGTATTGGCACGTTGGTGGTGTCACCTTGATTTGTTCATTCATCTTTGAACCGATTCCCATTGAGGGAAAGAATCAGACATGTTTTGAATCAAGATGGAACGAAAAGGACGAGTGTTTACATTGGATCAAATGCAAACAATACACACTCGTGTTGAAAAGTTGAAAGACACGGAAGAAATGGCGTTGCTGGTATTTTTGTTGCTAAAAACCAAATTAAAAATGTCAGACTTGCTGAGTTGGTTCAATACAGATCCAAAGAAACGCCAAGATTATTTGAAGGAACACGCGGAATGGTTAGAAGATTATGCGTCTGTACCTGTATTATTTCCCAAAACTCATCAGGCGTACTTGAATCAATGGAAACGACTTTGCAGCAACTTGTTTGGTGTGCATCAAGCTACCTTGAAATGTTGAAAGATCTCAAAAGCTTTATAAAGGCTAGTAAAAAAAAAAAAAAAAAAAAAAAAAAACATTTTTTTTTTTTTTTTTTTTTTTTTTTTTTTCTATTCAATTCGAATTGTTAAAAATATTTTATTGAATAAGCAAGAATGAACTTT
>BMAO01015551.1:0-15982 GCA_019973975.1 Trichonephila clavata | reverse complement strand
TGTGTTGTTAAAATGCTAAAGCCAAATATTCTTCTTCTTTTCTTCAATGCTCGACAGCCCTGGGTGGGCCTTTCCCCAGAAATTTTTTCCATGCATCTCTACTTTTGGCAACTGTTTTCCAGTTTTTGACCTTTAAAATATTAGGTCTTCTTTGACACAGTCAATTCATCTTAACGGGGGTCTACCCCGAGGTCTATTTCCCATGGGCTTTCCCAGAAAGACTTTCTTGCAGTAACGATCTTCATTCATTCTAGCCAGATGACCAGACCATTTAAGTCTCTGTAATTTAAACAAATTTTTAATATCAAATTGTTTGTAAATTGTGTAGAGTTCTAGGTTAGATCTTTTTCTCCATGATCTATTTACTTGGACCCCACCAAGAATGCAGCTTAAGATCCTTCTCTCGAAAATTCCCAAAGCTTCTTCATCGCTTAAAGTCAATGGCCAAGTCTCTGAGGCATAAATCAGGACAGATCTTATAAAACTTTTTTGTAAAGAAGCAATTTAGTTCTTAATTTGAGAAAACTGTATTTTAAATAACTCTTCAAGGCATAAAAACATCTATTTGAAGCAATGATTTTTTTATAAATTTCTGGAGCCAGCTTACTTTTATTATTTATCTCAGTTCTCAAATAAGTAACACTGCTAACTTTTTCAAATTTATAATTGTTATTTTCTAAAGCCGAATTTTTATCAAGCAATTAGTAAGATTTAATGGTAATGGCTGTATATTAAATAATATGGAGGCTCTTATCGTAGCACAGAATAATAGGGAAGTTAAAGAATGGGTCTCATTTCAAGTTTCATCCTCATTACGACCTTAATTTTCAGTCCGAAAAGTCTAATGATCATGGTCACGAGCTCATGGCTGGCGTTTGATAAATTCGAGCCTAGTGCCCTAAAGACCCCAATGTAGAGGGGCTGACGCACAGGGCCACTTTTCCGCTTAGACACACTAGTCACGTACCTAGGGTGCACGAAATAAATTGGAGGGCAAAAAAGAGGAAAAAAATTTAAAGAAAATGTACCACCACCACGAAGTTTTCAACACTAGATTTCAGATATTCATAAATCTTCATGAAAAGGAACAAGAAGATGTGACAAAATATCTAAGTACTTGGCTCAAAGCTACCTTAAAGACATCATTGAAGAGCAGTTTGTGCCAGAGTGTCAGCATCTCAAAATTTATTTGAAGGTGGAAAAAATAACAAGTGGAATCTCTTCCTACATCAAGAAAAACAAGATGAAATTTACTTCCCAAATTTGAATTCGCAATGAGAATTTCCTTGACTTTCCTGTGACAAACGGCGCAGCAGAGAGAAGCTTGTCTGGCCTCAAGGGTAGTCTGAAATGAGATCTGCTAAAAAATGATTAACAATTTCATATTGCTATGCATTCAAGTGATACTGCAATGTTTCATTAACGATTTTGCAATGATCAAAGCTTGAAGAAAACCTTTGTTGTATAAGTACTATGACAATGACTTAACAAAGAATAAGGTCAAATCAAAAGTAAAAAATAGAAGAAGCGGTAAGTGATAAGTTGAAAAAACAGTTCATACAATAATGTATACTCTGTACTGTAATTGCAAACGATTTCGTTAAAATACTGCACTGATTTAAAAAAGGGTGGGTGTATGGTCCGCGATACCATAAGGTAAGAAATGAATAAGAAGGGCCAAACTATACACTATCCTTTCCTTACGGCTACTGGTTGCCAGACCGGAACACGGCGAATCCATAGATAGTGGATAATGGAAAGACTCTCAAAGTGCAAAAACAAAGAAAGGGAAAAGAGTAAAAATATTAAGGGAATATCCCTCCCGAACCATAACTGCCAAGATAAGAACTGAAGGAGGGGGATGCTCTGGAATAGGAATGTCGTCCTTGTTACCTAATTGTGGTTCAGGATTATAAGTAGCCCCTCCCCAGTAGCCCTCAAGTTGCTTTATAGGGTGAAGTTAATAAAAGACTCACTCATTGACCATAACTTGAAGTTTTGACTGAGAATGAAAGAGAGAATTCATTTTTCTTCTTCTTGAGAAATTATGCTGAGACGTTTATTCAAATACACCATTGAGTACGTTTATATTGTCAACATCTAATTACTTAATAGGTAGCTTAATAAGTTGAATGATGTTATCAATTCTTGTATGCCCTTTTTGGTTTTCAATATTTCTTTGAGTGCCGGCTGGGTGGCATAGTTGGTTTGTCGCTGGCCTCGTGCACCCAAGGTTTCGGGTTCGACCCCGGCCCAAGTCGGGGGATTTTCATGATGCAGAAAATCGATAGCGTCCATGTCGTTTGATTATGCGGCATGTAAAAAAAAATCCTTTCAATGCCCGTTTGGCTTGGATGCTCTCGGCAAAATTAAATTCCTAAGTACAAATTTCGCATCGGCAGAGCTAAGGTACCCTCTGGGGAGGAAACTAGCGTCAAATTAGTATCGCCTATATGGGGCCGCACTAAAAAGTAATACCAGCTCCTGGGAATGTACTAGGTTGCAAATTGAAATTCCAATCCGCAGCCTCATTAGAGAAAAAAAAATATTTCTTCGAGTTCGTAATTGTCTGTAGTTAACAGGATGGACAGCCGGAGCATCACTAAACTATTATTTGTAAAAATTGCATAGATATTTCATCTAAAATGTTTCAGTATCTGATATTTATAAAGTTCATGCTTAGTTTTGGTACTTACTTATTATACAGTCGACCCCCATTTCGCCAAACGTTTCAAAAAATGCCGCCAAATGCTATCATCTTATTATTATTGTGTTCGAAGTGCGCGGAACAGTTTCCACTATTGTTGTTATATCGCGGGCATTCGGCTACATCTTTTGATTTGACGAAATTGGCCAACAATATAATACGTAAGTACTTTATTTTTCTATCTTCATTTATTAAAAATACTTAAAATGTTTTTGTAAAAAAAACTTATAACGTCTAAGCCATCAAATTTATTACGAAAAATTGTTTTTGATTCAATTTAACTCGAAAATGCTTTAAAAGGTTATTAAAAGCTTTTGATTGTTTTCAAATATACAAACATCTTAGTACATCTTACATTTTAAAAGTAAAAATAATACAATTAGCAGTTTTTTATTCTACTTACACAGAAGACATTAACCTCAATGTCTTAGGATGTTTTTTTTTTCAAAAATAATTTAGAAAAATTTGTGTCCTTAAGTAAAATATATAGAAATGTAAAACATTAAACGTAATATCATTTTAAACAAATGTTCATAGCTAAAAATGTTTCTCAGAATTTCAGATATCTGATTTATATTTCTTAAAGATATTTTTCAAAGTGATTTTCAATCAATAATTCCCGTTGCTTGCAAAAATTTATCTTAATATTTATTTAAAATTAACTCTCACAGTAACTCATTATGATAGCTTGAAAACTTAAAATAAAGATAGTTAACCTTTTTGTTAGAAATATGGATGGCATTCTTTTGCCTCAAGCAGTTAAAGCCACAAAAGCAATGCTAATTGGCAATTTATTTAGGAAAATATTGTAACGTAGACGGGGTTCGAGGATTTTATGCAATCAATCACGAAGAGCAAGGCAGAAGCGATGGGAGTTTATTGTCGAAAAACAATCCTTGAAATACGGGATACAGTATTCAAACTCCCTGAGTAAATCTCAGACCTTCACACCTTTTACAGCACTCCGACACAACAATCAGTGTCTAAAATAAAAGTATGTTTAAAGATTATTCGCAAGCACTCGCTCGTCCTACACAAAAACTTAAATAATAACTAGTCGATTGTCTACTTACTCTTCACGGTCAAATCAATACTACTCTCCGACAGTTAAAACAAGTCTAACACAATTTCGGCGAGCTAATCCCTATTTATTGGCCCCGCCTGAAGAGATCCGCTTGCGTTTAGATCATGATATTAGTAGATTTCTCCACTAATTTCCAGAACTCATAGAGTCGCAAACTCGCCAAAAATAATGCCATCGGAGCTCTATCACCCAGATTTCGCCAATTTTCATTGAATTGTCATTATAATGTAACGAACGGCGTTGCTTGCGAATATCACAATTTTAACATAAAATAAAAACAACATAGAGTAATATAAAAGTAATACACATCCAGATATAAATTATTTACACTAACTTAAAAATTCATTGCACAAAATCCATAACAATATATTTTTTGATATATTTTGTTCGTTTTTTCGAAGATAAGATGATGGTGTGATAGTTGACTTTAAAAAAGCAAAATGATTCAATTGAAATGTGTATAATGTTCTAGAAAAAAATAAAGTTTCTTAGAAACCTGATTGTCTGGTTAAAATATAAATAACTAATTATTGTTGCATCGTAAGTTAGATTTATATTAACGAAGATGACTATATTTTACAGTAAATAACTTTTTATGTGTGTTTCACATTTTAATTTGATTACGTCATGAGCCGTGATTTTGAAAAAGCGTATAAATGAGTTAATTTTTTGATATTTAGTGTCACTTGAATTAAAATATATATAAAAAATCTTTTTCAAGAATATTATAACAATAAAAAAATTATTTAAATGCATTTATTTTGAAAATCAAGCGAAAAAGAAAATGGCAAATTTTTCAGAACATTCCCTTTTATAGAAATGCATTACAACAGTAATTCGTTTCCTTATCTGTAGCTAATACTTCACTACAGAGCCAGAACTAGGATTTTTGAAAAATTCATATTATTTTCAGAGCATTTATCATTTAAAATAATAAAGGGGAGGGGGGGTTGTTAAAAGTTCCTACTATGATGTATTTAAATCAGAAAAAAATCCTTTTTTTTTTAAGTTAGGTATTTCAAAGCTCCTAATTCAGTCTCTGTACCGTGGCCGTAATAACCAAGTGACCAAGGTATCGGATCATGGCACTGGCGTGTAATGAGTTCGAGCCCAGTACCATTGAAGACCCGTCGTGTAGGGGCGCGATGAATGTTAAATCTGCTGAGAGCTCAAACATCCTCACGTTGATGTAGTGTGGTAGTTAGGAAAGGAGTGCCTCCATCTCAGGTGTCGTCATCGTCACTTGACCATGGTTCAAAATTACGAGGTTCGTCACCAAAACCCTGGTGTAGCTGAACAGTGCGGCGTTAATATTCACTCACTCAGTCTCTGTACCGAAGTCTATAGATAGGCAAAATATTGTTATTAACGAATCATTTTCCACAAAAGGAGAATACCGTGGTACCCGCTTTTGTGCGGTCCTTTTTTTATGCGATTTTTAATGCGATCTTTTTTATGCGGTATATGAATTTCAACGGCTTTGGCGCCACTGTAATGTTTACTATCGATGTACATATATACTTCAAGACGCTCTGTTCATGTGTTATAAGCAATCTACCCACAATGCAAGTTCAATTGCTTTCTCTCAGAGAGTTAGCGACACACTTTTGATTGAAGACGAAACCGTCAATGACAGTAACATTATCAATAATTTGATAAGTTACGAAGACGGACAAAAAGTACCAGATTCTTTAAGAGTGGCCAAAATATATGCATGGATCCAGCTATCTAACAAATAAGAAAAGCATTTTCTTAAAATAGATACCAATTCCGAAAGTAGTTTTAAAAAAAGACTTTGATCATGCATATCTGGTTATCGTGATGTTCACAAGCAACTGACCAACCGACTGTCGTAGCAAAAATTTATCACTAATTTTAAGATGCCAAAAAAATAAATCATTTGAAATTGTATCTTGAAGTGACGCAAGAGATTTCGAACTAATTCACCATAGAGAAAGATGTGCATTTTGGGTTACAACGAGTAATAGTGAATTATGTATGTGTGTATTTTGAAAACTTTTCCATTCTTACAATGAGAATTTAAATGTTTTTAAAAGGTTTCCATGGGTAATTTATTTATTTATTTTCTTTGGAAGCACTTTCTCATAAATTTCTTAAATAATTGACGTATTTTAAGTGCACTTTTCTTATGCGGTCCCTCTCCATTGCATGAAAAATTTCTTTAATATGTCGATAAAATTATTTGTTATATGTAAGTATTTATGAAATTTTCGAATATTTTTGTGCGGTTTTTTTTATGCGGTACCTATCGATCTCACAAAAACAAGTTTTACTTTTTTTGAAATTATGTCATTTTTTTTTTCTTCATTTTTTCCCCCGAAAAATGCATTTAAGTAAATTTTGCATAATAATATTTTCTATGCAATTTTATATGCATGTTCTAATTCAGGTGACACTACATTTCAAAAACGTTAAGCATCTAAACGCATTTTCAAATGCACGATTCCGAGCGCAGTAAAGATGCCTTAAATGTACTTATCACTAACAAAAAAATACTGTTTTCAAATCCCCAAATACCCGAAAGATGTTTCTTGTATTTAAATTAGCATACTGAACAGGGAAGACATTTTTAACAGACATTATCAAAGAAGTAATGGTTGTTTATTAAAATTAATATTATATACTTAACACACTTTTGACAAATAAAACGTTAAATGCATTGAAGAATTTTAAATAAATTTTATTTAAAGAATATTATAAACAAATTATTTAAATCTTATTGCTGAAAGAACTGAAACTCAAGGTGACTGGGATATCTTATGGTGATAATCTTTGATTTACGTTCTTCATTATTTTCTTTCGATCGAATAATCTAATCTGCTTATAAGATAATTGCTTACTCCAGTTCTGGAGCAAATACTTAGGGTTTTATTTCTGAAACACCCTAAAGCTCCCTTTGAACAACTTTCATTCCAAGACATATTTCTTCGATACTTTACTGCTCGCTCTTGTATAGATTCGGATTAAGCCAAGTCCTATTACACCGTTTTGTAGAGGGTAGAAAGAATAGGGCGCATAATCCAAATACCTCTCAGTAATAAATAGACTTCGAAGAGGAATAGATAAGGCTTGTTACGAACGCGTAATGAGACAAGGTGATCAATGGGAAAGCAGTATCTTCATTGGTTGGTTCAACTTGCACTGGAGTCAGGTAACAAAAGCCTTTCAGCGTGGCTTCAATCTACAACGCGAAATGGGTGGTGTGGGAGTAAATCTTAGGAAATAACGTTATGTGTGTGCATTAAGAAGCACGTAATTTAATACATTAATATAAATATTATACGCGTTAATTAATACTAATACAATTCTATTTTTAAATATTAGAATGAGGGATAAAAAACACAAAATGGTTCGAAATTTGCATTTATTTAGATAGAAATGAATGCTTCAGAATTTCATATTGTAGTACTGAAGTTTAGATATTCTACATATTTTATAGATGAGTATAACATTAAAATAATAATGAAATATATCTACACCATAAAAATACAATAAGATGTGAACATAATAGTAACAAAAATAACAATAAAAATTAGATATTGCAAATCGTTACATTTTTAATAATACTAAATACATTACAATTTCATGGTACTTCATAGTTTTTGTAATGAATTTTCTCTAAAGCGATAAAAGCATTACTATAATTTTGTAACAGCTTGAAAAATTGGAATGGTATGCAAAAAATAATATAATTCATCTGAACGAGGAACATTATAAATACCGTATTTATTCGAATCTAAGCCACATCCTAAATTCTCAACAAGTTTTTGTAAAAAATGAAAAGTAGTGTAAAATGCTCTAAATCGATATTCAATTTAACGAAAATAAAATAAATTTAAAATGAGAACTAATAAGAAGGGAATAACTAGTTATTTTGCCAGTATTATAAACTTTAAAATACATACATGAACCTCCAAATGCCCCATCAACGAATATTTTTTTCCTTTCGATGCTCAGCCGTAACCGATTTTTAGTAGGGTAAACATTGAGGGAAAAAATGCGGCTTAGATTCGAGTAAATACGGTGGTTAATATTTAGTGGCATCCCCCTTGTATTTAGTAATATAACATTTACAATCTGGTTTATTATACATTAATTGTTGACAGTTATTTTTGCCGAATTTTACGCTTTCGGCATGTTTGTTTTATCGTCCTTTGCACCCAAACTCTGGAAGCGTTTCCTTATTAAGCTCCCTATATTCTCCATGGGGTAGGAATCCGTCTGATTGGTCGACATGTAAATAATTGAATTAAATTGTTTTTAAACCAAGCAAAGAAGACTTTTGACTTGTGGTGAGTGTACCTTGTGATAATGAAGAGCTCATTTCATTTCTTATGCCTAAATACATTGCTTTCCTAAGCCCATTCAGCACTTCATATACTGCTAAGTAAGGACAGATGAGTATTTCAATAAATTGGTAGTAAAGGCTTCTTGCTTGCTACCTTAAACATGGATATCGTGGGAAACACTTAAAAAACTCGATTCATTGCTAAAAGGTATTTATTCCAATCTTGAATACCCCATTGTGTTCTGTCTTTGCACTCTTGCCCCCCCCCCTTGTTTTCAAATAAACGTCGGTTTGGTCTGGGATACAAGTATTTTTAATCAAGTTTATGGCGTCATTGTGCAATGTGTTAGATTAGGGATTGGCAACCTTTTAGATGTGGTGTGCTAAGCCAATCTATCAATTTCCTTCAGCGTGACACACAGGGGGACATTTTTTAAACATATCGATTCCCGCGATAATGCATGCAGAATTACAAAATAGAGAATAAATAATATAGATTTATAATTTTATTATATATTAATTTTGTATCATTTAAAGATATTTCTTAACATAAAAACAAACAGGATAAAATATAACTATTTCTTCAACAAAATTTTTGAAAAAATCAAAATTGTATATATGTTATGTATTTTACACATATTTATTAAAAAAGGAAACAGACAACATTAAATATAAGTATTTCTTTTCGTTATAGTTAAATAAAAAGATAAATAAAAATTTTAATGCGCTTCTTTCATATCGCAAAATCAGAGGCATAATGTGAGACATTCAATTTGACACGATTCTGAGCATTCAGTTGTTAAACAATTTCTTTGCGGACTCGACATATTTTTTATATTAGACAAGAACTTTACTTTGATATGTAGAGCCTACTGCGGAAAGCAGAGTACATGGAATTTTTTCTCTTCAAACAATTAAATATTTTCAGCAATGGCATTCAATAATTTACAAAATAGCTGTAAATTTATCTTTAGAGTTATCTTTCAGATTTTTTCGTAATTCCGTAAATGTCCGCAATTCTGAAGATGTTTGTCGGATAAGGGAGCATTATAAATTTGTCAACTTCCATTCACTCAAAAATTGAAATTTTTGTATAGTTGGCATAGGTTGCCGAGTCCTGTGTTAGATGCTAAGATACCCAATAGGTTAAATTCATGACGGTCACGTGATAAATGCAATCACGTGTTCTCCATTGAATTCAAAAATTACATTAGAATTGTATATGTTGTTCTTCTTGTGAAATTTGATAATTGGATAAAGATGTTCAAATATTAAGATATTCTTCTAAATTTTCAAAATTTAAAAAAATGCTTTTACTATGCGTGTGTTTTTAAACAAGTGCATTTTATTTACATATGTGCATAATTTTTGTCTACAAATTTATGCTATTTAAAAGAATCTATAAAAAGCAAAAGTTTGCAACGGCAAAACTTGAAGGGGATTCGTTCTCGGTCCCTTCCGTTCCGTAAGCACATCACTTACCACTGAACCAAAAGGATCACTTCAGTCCGGAGGCAGTTACTGGCTTATATAGATACCACCACCACACACACCACTACCAGTGAGTCGGTATTCGAATGAACGATATCGTCATGGCGAGCGTGTGAGTTTTTGCGTCATTTGGTTCTGATGGCTTGTTGATTGCGTCATTTGGTTGTGACGGCTTGTTGGTTGCGTCATTTGAGTGTGAGGGCTTGGCTGCATTTGCGGTGGATAAATGGCGCCTAGACTGCTGCGTGAAGGTTGCTTTTTTTTCTAAGTTCAGCCAGGGTCACCAATGAAGGAGATTCGTTCTCGGTACCATCCGTTCCGTCAGCACATAACTTAACACTGAACCAAAATGATCCCTTCAGTCCGGAGGCAGTTACTGGCTTATATAGATTCCACCTGATAAACTCATTGGCTAGAAACACATGTTTATAGTTATCATGTGACTATGACGTCACACGAACTTAGCTCATACTTATTCGCCTCACTTTCTACTTATCACGAGTTCCCGAATGATTATATAGATTTCGTAGTTTTTAAAAAAGTACAAGTGATGACGTTGATGTTCAATTTCGTTTCTCACTGAAACACTTTCTAGATTAAAACACAAATCTGTGTATGAATCTTCACATGGAAAAGAACAAAATAATTTGTGTGAATAAATGCATCTTCTGAACTAAATTAACATGAAGACAAGTTGGAAAGTCTTTTAAAAAGAAGAAGAGAAACATCTTTTAAATGTTTTTCTTTTATTTTGTATTTACTACTTATCATTTTTGGAAAATCTGAAATTGTAACTTATCTTACATTTTTAATCTAGTCGGATATACAGTTTATACATATTTTAATAAGGGTAACTTTTCATGCATTAAATCATAAGACAATTTATCCTTACTGCAGCTAAATAAGATCAATATCTAAAAATAACACTGCTAATTTTACATTAAAATGTCATACCTCAGAGATTTGTAGAAAGACATAGTTATTGGTTCTCGCTTAGCAGGGGCTTCAGTATCTATAACAGCCGAAATTATAAGTGTGTTAAAGGAAATGCGTCTACGCAAGAAATCAAAAAGACTAATATATTACTTCTTAACTAGAAAAATATGGATGGTAAAAGTAGTTGTCAGACAGGAATCGGTGAGAAATGTCACAAATTATTCTCTCAAATCGTAAATCAACAGATATGCAAATAATAGAAGCTTTAAACATCGATCCACTAGATCACATTTCAAGCTGAGCTGTTTCTCGCACTTCACAGATTAGCTTTTTAAAGCCATGCTGCAAAGCAAGGATTCCTCATTACGAAATCAAAGCAAAAAAATCTCTGAGAGTGGTGCAGCGAGTGACACAATTATAGCTTTAGAGATCGGAATAATATAGTTTGGTCTCTCATATTGTCCCTCAATATGTTTCCCTACTTGAGAATTCATATTTGGCGAAACGAAATATGAATTCTCGAGTAGGATTCCGATTCCATATTCTAGTTTCCCGATGACCAACGAGCATTTCATTCTGATTGCTTGATTCCAACTGTAAATTACGGAGGTATATCGTTGATATTGTGAGATATTGCGTGTATTTCGTTGCATTCTGTAGGATCAACACTCATTCTGAAGGGTTGGGTAACAGCCAAAACCTACTGAAACGTAATCCAATATCATGTTCATTCAATAGTGACGAGAATTTTCTTTGTTCAGTGTCCCTATCTTCAGACATAGTAATTCTATCCAAACAGTAAAGTTCGTGACGAATTCGATTAATGAAAATGAAGATGAAAGGAAATAGTTACTTAAGGCTCTCAGGTTCCAGACCTTAATACTATTGGATCTTTATGGGAACATCATGAGAGACAAGTATAAAGAAACGATACGCCTTCCAAAATCATCATTAGTAGAGTTGAGAGATATTTTACAGAACGAATGGTATAAAATAATGTTAAATTTGATAGAGATGTATGTGATATTTCAAGTCAGTATCGAGAACTTTTTGTAAAAAACAGAGTTTATTCATCCAGTGATCTACACATCTTTTCCCTGAGAGATACGAACGCCAAGTGAGACCCGAAAATATTAATTGGGCTGCATATTTATTTCCATAAATGCTAAATAACATTTTTCAATTCCTACTATTAGTTCATACTCCCCCTATATATACATATATTTATACATCTAGTTTAAATTTTCAATCGTTAATAAAATACTTTTTATTCATCCACTCAAGTTAAAATACATTTTTTAAAACTTATAGTGGATGACACTTGATTTAAATACAGTTTTTTCAAATACAAATTCATTAGTTATATTTAAATAATGAATAAATAGTAACAAACAAAATTAATAGTCCAACACCATGTATAAAAAGGAAAGCCGCTCGTTTTGTCCCAGTAGCGCAATGGATAGCGCGTTGGACTTCTAATCCACTGATCATGGGTCCTAATCCCACCTGGGATGGCCTAATTACTGAGAATGTGATTTATTTTTACTATATTCTTTTATTGGAATAGTTAAATTTAATTAATGAATAAATCGTAACAAACAATAATAATAATCCAACACCCTATATAGAAAAAAAAGGAAAATTGCAAGCAAAATCGCTTTCTGTTTTGCTACTTAATATTGTGATTCTGTCATATGTATATACATATTAAAATAAATTATAAGTATTTAAAATTGTTATTATAAAAAGTAACTAAATTAAAATTTTCTTTGTTGTCCTAAGTAGGAATTGACTTAATTTTTTTAAATATATTACTTGTTTAGATTACGTTTTCGATTGGAAAATAAAGCGTGGAAACATACATACGAAGACTATAAAATTTAATGAGCTGGGGTTAAAATTGTTATGTTTGGAATATCTTTTTTGAGAAATAATTAGCTGTTTAATTTTAAACTCGAAGATGTTATAGAAAATAAAAGTTAAATGGTAAATAGGAGATTTTGTTTTAGATGTATAAGTTAATTATCCATAATATATGCTCTACGTAGAATTGTTACTTTCCATAATTATAATTACCTCATTGTGGATCAACACCATATTAATAAAAATAATTCAGATTCAAATTGTTTTCATAATTTACTGCTTAGTACTCGTATAAAAAAGTAATAGATTCATGTAATCAAAATAAACGATCCATTGCTGTTTCAATACATATTTCCCTCCACAAATAAACAAATTCTCAAAATACATCTGAATTCCCTTTAATTCGAAGGCATTGTGAATGTAAATTGCTGGAGAATAACTCATAAACTGCCTTATAAAGAACTAGAAAAGGGTGACGACAAATTTGTGCACGCATTATTTTGATGCGAAACCAATTCTTTTCTTAACTTTTCAAAATTGATATGTCTGAATACATGGGAAAGAGATCCCTTCGAATTAAAGCATTGCTTTTTGAAGAAAAAAAAATGATTTTTCCAGTTGTGATCGCTGAAGTTTCGCGATCATTCTTTGAATTATGTAATCAAAATAACAAATTACGGATAAGTTATTGAATAAATTATTTAATGGATATGCAAAATATGTTTTTGTTTAAACATTACGCATGCCAAAAGTATTTGTTTTACTTTTCTCATGCATGTCTTTTATCACACATATTTCATTTCGTACCCATTTTTGTTCAAAAATTATACATTATTAAAAAAGTATAGTCAAGCTTATGTATTTTCAAATTATAATATTTAGATTTAATTTTAGTTAGTTTGTATATAGAAGGCTTTAATAATTGCTTCAAACATGGACTTGCTTATCATGAAGAACAATCAGACTATGATTAACTCATAGAGTATCTTAGAGTAACCTAGATGGTAAAAAGATAGAGTTACATTTGAATAATCAAATAAATGTATCGTTTAGAAAAATAATTGAACTTAATTTTAATAAAAGCGGAAATGAAGAAATTTTTGAGGGGTATGGAAATTTGCTAATAAGAGAGTTTAAACATATTTGGTACTCTTTTTATATCTTAATGAGATATATGATTAAAAGAGTATATTTGAATGCGTGTGTTTCATATGTATTCAATTGGGCATTAAATATTCTTTATTAATTCAACATTACTCACTTTCTTAAGCTACCCGACTACCCTAAATTTGTAAATTTTGACAAAAATTAACAAACTTCTATGATTTGATTTTATAAGTCATCTTATTAGCTTTATAAAAATACCAAGTTTATTATTTTCCGTTCTCTTGAACAAAAACTACAAATGTTTTAGTAAAAGGAGATGGCATTACTTTAAGCAAGATGTCTTTCTTTAAAACGCGTTTTACTCGAAATGTGGTTTTCTTTTTTTAAAATACTCAAACGGGGACAGCGATTGCTCAAAAGGGTTTGAAAATAATTAACTAAATTTTTTTGTGTATTTTCTATATAATAATAGAAATTTTTTAACCTTCAGATTTATCAATAACTGTTTCATTACAAAAGTGACAGTCCTTTATGTGAATATAATTATTGTTTTTTAAGCAATTTCATACAATAACTAAGATAAAGTGCTCTAGTTTTTGTAAAAATTAATACATTTCTTATCCAGAAGGTCATTTAAAAAATGAAAAACATAGCAACACATCAGAAATGAAAGATTGAAAATCTGTTTATAAACGTTTGGTACAGAATGGGCTCCGCTTATGTTATTTTTTGTAAATTTTAACCCATTTTAGTAGTAATAATCTACTTTTCTCTTCTTAGTTTTAGCAGATTTTTCTTAAAATGTACTTAACAGATCTGAAAACCACAAAAAAATCCCCATATCCCTTTTTTTTTTAAAAAAGTTGTTGTCGCAAGTATTCGGATACCTTAAATTCGCTGTGATACTGGGTAGTTGGAAAAAAATATATGGCCAATAATAGTTAATGTTTTTATCTTTTCATATGAATCATATTTTTTTTAAAAAGAAGTAGCAAAAGTAAAAAAAAAAAGGAGATGTATTGAAACATTAGAAGAAATAAAATTACACATTTATCAAAATTGTTTTGCTTGTTGCAGAAAATGTTTCCTTATATTTTGGGAGGACTATTTCTTTAAAATTTAAATCAATAAAATTGCAAGAGGGAATCAATAAAACGAAAAAATATATTTCAAACTATTTCTCGAATTATTTCAAATGAAGCTTACCATTTAATTCTATAAACTTAATTACCTAGTTAGACTTCTTAATTTCTTATATAAAATTTTTATTTGTTTTACTAATGAACTGATAGTATATTTTCCAGAGTATCAATTTATGTGAACTTAATAATAGAAAATAAAGATTTAAACTATTTCCTCAGCTTTCAGTTTATAAAAATTCTTAGGGAGTACTTTATTATATTATGTAGATTCTATTCACACACACACACATTCAAACATATTTAAGAAAAATGAAAGAAGTTTTAAAGTCATTTTCAAAAAGTAAACCATTAAGACAATATTAAGTTATGCGGAAAATAAATAGCACATGATGTTCTTATGTATCTTAAACAGTAATAAAATCAAAAGACAAACTGCTGGAAAATATAAATTCCTACATACTTATTTATTAATCTTTTTTTTTTCTTTTAATAAATATTTGTATGCTTAAAATTCTTCTCGGATAACATTCACTTTAATAATTTAGTTACGAAATTTTCTGAATAGTATAAATTATAATTGAAAAACAATTTTGAACTTATAATTGAAAAACAATTGTTTCGTATAATGTTTACATTTTTTTTTTTCATTATATTTGAACCTTTCCTAACTCAAAGTGTGGATTTAGGTTAAAGTGTTTGAAGTAAAATTTCATTAAAAGAGTGATATGATTCTTAAGTTAATGCTAAAATAACACATTTGAAAGAATAACTAATTGAGCTGATTTCTTAAATATTTGGTTTTTAACTTAGGTTCCTCTGATAAATAAGACGCGAAAATTCTCAGAAAAAAATATTAGATCTAAAAGTCGAAATGAGATGATCATAACATAAATTTTAATTTAAAGTATCGATTCTCAGCGGATTTATTTTACTGGTCCTTGGATCACTAGTTTATAAATCCCTTATTTAATTCCTACTATTAGTTTCATCCTCTCCCGATTTATATAATCTTGTCCAAATTTTCAACCGTTATTAAAATACTTTTAATCCTCCACTGAAGTTCAATACATTTTAAGCTTGTAGTGGATGACACTTGATATTGATAAGATTTTTAAATACTAATTCATTAATTAAATTTTATTTTATAATTTAATTGTATTCTGCGTTATTTCTGTCTAAGTTAAAACTAGCACCAACAGATGGCGCCAGTAAGTTTTTCTAACGAATTTTTTCTTGGCTTCAAACATATTTTTTTCACTTGCAGTGGTTACACTTGATGTTCAGACAGTGTTTTCAAATATTAATTCATTAATTAAATTTAATTAACTAAAATAAAAAATTTT
>BMAO01015550.1:0-26005 GCA_019973975.1 Trichonephila clavata | reverse complement strand
TTGCCACCAACCATCCTCTGTCTTTTGTACTATGATAATATCACCTATAAATGGGAAAATATTTATTAAATTTGGAAACAAAGAATTCTTCAAATGCCATACTAAAGCATAAGACATTTTAATTTTTAGATTTGGAAAAATAAGTTCCCTTTTTCTTCATTTATAGGTTTATTAATAATTCCCTCCATGATTTCAATGTACTGTAGTACAAAAACTAAGACAAATATAGCAAAAAAGAACATTTGAAAACTTACAGAAATATTCAAGTGTTATGTACATACTTTGCAGGTGTTTCTCTGTGTGAAACCATGGTCACACTGCATACATCAATGCAATAGTCCAGTTCCTGCTACACTCAACTCAACATGATACTATCAATATTATTGACTGCACAAGTTATCCAAAAACTTGGCATATTTTACATAAAATGAGAAGTTTTTGTACACTCTTTGCAGTTTGATGTAGCAGAACAGCATGAAAGGATAAAACATGCATTGATAGAACCATATTGAGTTGAGTGCAGCAAGGACTAAACTATCGCTTTGATGTATGCCATTTAACCAAGGTTTCACACACAGAACACCTACAAAGTACGTAAATAAAAGTTGAATTGTTTCGGCATGCTTTCAAATGTTCTTTTTTTGCGACATGTGTTTTAGTTTTTTTACTAAAGTGCTTTGAAACCCAAGAGGGAATTATGAATAACCCTGTAGAACTATTATATCATATATTACATTGGCATTATCTGCTGCAATTTGATTTTGTACCAAAAAATGAAAATTAAGTTTATTATCCATGTAACACTGCCACACATGGCACTGTATTATATATCAGTTGGTTGTTGTGTTTATGCAAATGGAAAGTTATTTTCATATAGGACCGAAGGTCCTATATACCACACCGTATTATGTATTGATAAATTTTGATTATTAAATAAATATAACAAGATAGTGATTAGTTCCAATACTCTAAAATAGTGTTCAGCAGTTGATATATGCAAGCATTCTACATTTAAGAATTCAACCTTTATTATTTTTATTTTAAATGTATTTTCAGTAAAATGCTATGAATAGAAATACTTAATACTGTTAATAATTGATGTTTTCACAAGATTCAGAAAATGGCTGAATTTTAAATAATTAAATTATCAGCTAAATTTTAATCATTGAAACAAATATATAACTTGTTTATTTTTCTGTCTCTCTGATTTTGGGGTCAACGTCAATTATTTTCAATGAGTTACATAGTTCAGTATAAATCTGTATAGAATGAAATTATTCTAAACATTTTTTATACAATTGTTATAAAGCATGCATTCAAATAACCTAAAAACAAAAAATTATTTTGAAATTTGTTCAAAAATTGTGAATAATGAAATGGAATGCCAAAGGAATCAGTCATTAATTTCTACTATCATAATATTAAGGAAGAGCAAAAAAAAAAAAAGATGGTGAGCATATTAGATAGAAGTGTCCAAGCACCTTTTGAATTACTACCATATTAGAAGTTCTTAATTTAGATTTGAAAAAAAATTCTCAGATGCTATTCTTGTTAATATTTTTAAAAATAAAAGTGCTGAATACAATATTATCTGACTCATTTTTAAATTATAAAATGATCATAAAATATCGGATTGTTTACTTTAATCATTTTCTTCAAGTGCAACCTGATGGCATGTGTGCCATAAGTTGCAGATTGCTGCTCTTGAAATTGTGTAGATAGTGTGGAATATTAGAATATTTAAAATTCATTTTATCAATGATTTAAAATATTAGTTCTTGTTGCACATAAAATTCTGAATTGTTAAAAATCAAAATTGAAGTCTGGTGTATTTTGAACAGTTAATCAAGATAATCAAATCATTCAAATATTAAATCTGCCAAGGTTTAATATTTTCATGTTGATAAGATACAAGAGGGCCAATTCAGATATTGTCTTTTTCATTTAATGGTAGTTAAAAGTATGGAGTGTGTCACCTATATAAAGTCGTGATTCAAAATACCATTTCAATAAATAATTCATATATAATCAAGTTTGCAGTACTCAAATTTTATTTAAGATGATAAATAGATTTGTTGTGTGTTTCCGAATGCTGCTAGAACCCAAAGAATGAAATTAAATTTTAGGTAAAGACTTTTAGATCAAATTTTATTAGATTATATATAAATATATATATTTTTTAAATATTTTCTTTTAATATTATTGATCAAAATTATAAAAATTACCTGGATGAAGAGTTAATTCATCACTCAGTTTAGCTTCATAGTCATATAAGGCTCGACACTGAATCAGTGAAGTTACTCCATTACAATGTGATGGTACATTTGCGTACAGATCAGTTGGAGCATCGTTCAAAATAAAATTAATGATATAAATATCTGAATGTGTATGAGAAACATATTTATATGCATATTACATATTTCTTTTTTAATTTTAAAGTAGAAAAGTAAAATCATAAAAGTATGACATCTTTTAAAACTTTAGATAATAAAATATAGTTCAGAATTTAACTGAAATATTAATTAATGTTTGCAATAAGTCATAATTTTTCTAAATCTAATATATATATAGGATTAAAGAAGAAATTTTTTAAATGATTATTAGTTTTATATCCTTTACATTTTTATTAAATTTTGGTGTAAATTTATGAATAGTTAAAATTGTGAATAATTGCTAATATGCTTAACATATTCTTATTTTAACACATGCAAAACACTATCACCTCCTTTCCAACACAAACTTAAATAGTTTTATATTAAACTATTTAAGTTTTCCATGAATTGAAACTTAAGATGTTTAAATATAAAAAGTGATTAGTTTAAAATTATATCAAATAAAACTATTTTTTTTAAATATCGATATAAAGTTATGCTCCATATCTTTTACTGCAATTAATTTTAGAAATGTAGAGTTATCAAATTAAAGTTGTTGTGTTTTCTTCTTTGGAATATCAAAAATATAGAGATTAAGATGATGCAACTCAAATTTTATTTTACTGAAAGCCAACTAATGTGTATTCATATTTCTTCCTTAATAAATAATGTGCCATAGGATACAGTTTTGTGTACAATGTTTTGATACAATCTGTATCTATAAATAACCATGTACAAAACATTTTTATTTGCAGAATCCACCACAGTAATTTGTGCAAATCCTTTAAATTCACCTGAATGTTTCATTTAAAATATTCCATAGTTTTCTAATTAATAATCTTAGCTTGAATTTATTGGCATATATGAAATATTTTACAAACTGTTTCTACAAGGGGAGACCCAAGAATATCTAGAATTTATTTTTTATTTTGCATTTTTATTGAACTTTACCATAGTCTCCTTCAAAGTATTGTCCCAACAGTTCTGCCGCTGTTCGAAACAGTTCTGAAGCTCTTGAGGTAGGATACTGTTCAAAGCCATTAGCGTGTTTTCTTTGACTTCATCTACATCATTGCGTGAATTGCTTTCCCTTCAGACTTCTCTTCAACCATGGAAAGGGGAAAATGTCAGACAGAGCCAGATTGAGGAATTAGGGTGGATGAGGCAAGAGCATCATTGCTGTTTGGTCAAAAACTGTCAAACCATCAAAGTTGTGTGGGCTGGAGCATTGACATGACCTGTTAGTTTCGTAAGAAATTTGGTCAATAGTCTTTCAACGATCTTCTTCAATTGCACTTTTTACTTTGACAACGTTTTCGTCATTTCTTACTGTCAAATTCTGCTCTGGGGGTGACAATTTGCCAGATTTGTACTGGAAAACCATTCACATACCTCTGATATTCATTAAAGGTTTGTTGGAGTATCTCAACAATCTCAGGTGCAGTTTCCCCGACAGGAAAGCAAAATTTTTCGCACAATCTGTTTTTTGTGGTCGGTCATTGCACTAACCCTCAATCAGTTGAAACAAGAATGCACACAACAGCAATCCACTTAACTTAAAGTAACCTCAGCTTGCTAACAGTAGCGAGAGAATCCCATCTAACAGCACAACTCACAACTACAAAACATACACATGCAACAGTTTATTTCCAGTTATTTTTGGGTCCCCCCTCGGACTTGTTAGATTATATATATGTAAAAAGTAAAATATACTGAATAGTGCAATACCTTGCACTTGAGAGATATCAATGTCATGAGAGTCATTAGATCCAGAACCACTGCTTCCAGAATTTCTCCTTTCCATTCTAACCCAGTGAGGGATTTTTAGAACTGTTTGGAACATGCCCTGAAAATATTTATTCATTGTTAAAGTAGAGAACTATGTGTTTTAGAATATGAAGGAATATTTATAAGTTTTTTTTATTAATAAATGGTAAAAAAAAATATTATTTTAAAACTAATTTAATCTTATATTATGTACATATTAAGGGTTTGATAAATACAACAAACTGTTAAGCTAAACAAATAGTTTATTAATGAATGAATAATTTATTTACATTAGAAAAAAGAAATTATATAAAGTTAACATTTGAGAATAAATAATTTTTATCTTCTGGTGTCTAAATCTTACAAGAAGGGGCACATTTTGGAATGATTTATTTGTTTATAAACATAAACAGTTAATAAATTAATATAATTTAAATCAACTTTGATTAGTGAATTAAATTATGTAAATATCTGAAATTTTGGGAGTTGAAACTATAATACACTTGAAATTATGAAAAGAAAGTATTAACAACACCTGTTTATTTTTGACTTCCATATGGGCAAATAACGGATGAGTTGGCTTATTGCGGCCATCTAGTTCAGCTATCGTGCACTGCATTTTATACCTAGTGGCTTCCAAATATGTCAACATTGCTCTCATCTAATAACACAAAAATATACATATGTTTTATACACAAGAATTGCTTTCAGACTACAACGTATTACTCAAAGAGTTATGAAAAGCAGTATTTTTTAGCTTTTAATGAAAATATTTATTTATTTTTATAATGGTAAAGAAAAATTATTTGTAAGGGCTCATCAGTTTAAATGCTTTAACTGTTAATATCAATGTTAAGAAAAAACTTAGTAGTATCAATACAGTTATTAAATATAATCAAATATTGTACAGAAGGTTTGTAAAAAAAATTTTGATGCATAAATCAACAACAATAAAAGATTATAATGCATTAACATTGCATAATTTTTTATCCCCTTAACTGTGATATATTTCAGAAAAATGGACCAAAGATAGAAAAATTTTTTGGCTGTTTAACTTTGTTTTTTATAATATTATAAAAGTCAAAAATGGTTTCTTATTACAAAAACAAAATTTTATAAATGCAATAACTATTATATTTATAATTTTTACATACACATGAAAAAGTAATGGATTACACACACACATCTTATTCAATTAGAGAAAATTAAACAAAATTTTGATGCTAAATATAATATAACTAGTATAATATAATATAAATACATAACAATATGGTTTTCAATGCATGCATTTTACAAATCTTTTACAGTATGGTATATTCCAAAACACGATACTCCACACAAGCCCATATCGCACTCTTTGCATTAAACTCTCGTCTTATCCTGTTCCCTTTTTCATCGGTCTTACGACAGTATGTGAAGCACTGTCTGGTTGGAGTAGATTTTTTTTCCCCTGTTGGGTGGAATGTGTTCAGGAAAGTGTCGACTTGTGAGGCGCAGCAAGCTTATACTAGGACGCCCTGGTCCTGGTAGCTGAACATTTGACTTATTTTGTTTGACAATTGCTATTCTGTAGTTCATATTATTTTCCGCACTTCCTGCTGAATTTTACATATTGAAGGAATTATGTAATGCCTGGTCTAGGAGATAGAAAAATATCTTTTGGCAATATTTTTTACCTAATTTTCATGCAACTGGGTAGTCTGTAAGATGTTGATCAACAACTCCCAAAGTGTTGTTGTAGTCAAGAACTACTTTTGGTTTCAATTTCTTTTCTTTTTTCTTATAACAGAAAAAAGAAAAATAAATTTTCCCCCTGCCCGAATTCAGTTCGGTCATCAAAAATACTGCATGTAATAGTTGCCCGAACTGGATTCAGGCTACACTGGCAAGGGTAAAACTTCCTTGAAACTCAATCAAATGATTTTTTTTTTCATTTGCCATCGTTCTACCTTTAGAGAATCTTTCAATAGCATTATTCTAATTTAATTTTCATTTTATTTTTAAAAATTTTACTGAGTATAAAAATTACTTACATGTTGTAGTTTTTCAAAGACATCTTGTTGAGCATCAGCATCTCCAAAGGTCGGCGTCTCTTGGAAAACTTTAGCCAAATTCTCTCAACTCCTTGTTTGCCTTTCCTTTCAAGTTCTAAATCATGTTTTAAAAGTGATAGAAACCTCTGTAGAATTTCTTTCCTTCTTTCTTTTTTCATCTCATTGCCAAGATTTTCGGCCTGAGAACATTTGAAAATAAATTTTTAAACTGTCAAGGTATCAATTATTGTTTGGCAAGTAAGAAATAAAGCAAAAATTGTTTGTAGCACACAAAATTTTTTTCTTCAATCATCTTCAAAACCTGCACATATATATTAATACCAAGGTTTCTACATGTTCGAAACCTTTTTATGTATCTATTAATCACTTTTGTCAATAATCATCAAATTTGACAGAGATTCTTCTATGGTGTTGACATTTTTATTTTAACTTTATAATAAAAATAGTATATTAAAGTCTTTTTGAATAAATATAAAGTATAAGAGTTATTTTTAAAATCTCTATTTAGCCTAAATAAAATTAATATATATCTATTTAGCATACTAAACATTAAATAATTTGAATTCTTTGTGGTTGTGTGCTTCCCCAACCTGATCCTCCTGTTTAAGTGCTAAAAGAACCATCAAAGCTGGATTTGATCGTTTGGGTCCCAAGCAGCGCGATCGCGCTGTTGAGATTTTATGTCGAGGAAACTCAGTACATTTCGAACATTATAGACAATTGACGATGCGTTACCGCTGTTGAAGTCGCGTGCACACAGATTTACTGAAGTAGCATATTACTCAGCTCTTTTTATTGTAAATAGTACATTTTACAATAGGTAAAACAATACTATAGCTTCGGTGTACAATGAATAAAGCGCTATCTCACCGCTTGGGTCTTTTCGAACTTATTCTGAGAAAGGGGATTCTTCGACAGTGTTTTTCGATTACCCCCGGGGTGAGTAAGTGAATATTAACGTAGCACTGTTCAGCTATACACGAGGGCTTTTGGCGACGGACCTCATAATTTTGAACCATGGTCAAGTGACAAGGACGACACCAGAGCTGGCAACGTGATGAAATAGAAACAGTTACAGGATTTATTTGTTAAAAAACACTAAAAACAAAAATATTGTACAAAATAGTCACACTTTGTATCTTACGGGCCGCAAAATTATTCACGGGTTGGCCACCCCTGGCCTAGACCTGCCAGTGTCACTGACTCTAGTACTTAAACTAGACATGACTACCTCACGAAACATCAGCAGAGAGATTCGGTTTTGTAGATTCCCCAGCTTCTCCTTTATCACTGACATATTTATTCCTGAAAGAGCCCTGTATCAACATACTTTGAGGGCCCTATATTGGAAAATCAATAAAAACGATCACTTTAAAAAAACATATTTGGAAGTGTTGAAATATATCTGTTGAAGTGGCCTCTGTTTTTTATGTAATGTTAAAGACATGTATTACATAAAAGGCTCATTGATTTCTTGCTCTGGACTCGGTGACTTAGCAGCTTCTAATGCTGTTAAACATCATTATAACTTTTATTGTATTTCTGAACTCTATTGGGTTTGCCTGTCATAGAGTGAGGGAGGTCATGCACAATGTCTGCCGTAGTTAACCTTCGACAATTTTGAATTCTCTATGAAAACATGGAGCTTCACAGAATATGTTCTTTATTACAATTTTTGCAATTTGAATTTTCCATTTTAGAAACCAAATTTTGGAAAATCAGATTCATCATTTGAAAATTAAAGGAATAATATAGAACCTTACTTCTTCCAAATACTGCTTGTCATTTTCTGAAATTCTTATGGGGAAAAGAAACAGTTACTACAATGCATTCAAAATTTCAATTTTGAAAATTATTAGTTAAGGAATCAATATTTAAATTGTAATATTAAAATATTCACATGTATATCTCTAATTCATCTCAATTTTTTTTAAAATTTTGTTATAAAAATAGTTATTTTATATATATATATATATATATATATATATATATATATATATATATATATATATATAGTCCACAGCTGCAAAATAGGGAGATAATTGAAACTTAAACCTTACACTCACGTTATACAGAACTTCTTTCATATTATTTTCATCGACTAAAAGAAGGATTTAATGTTTATTTTTAAAATATAAAGATAATGTGGCCAACAACTGACCACAATTTGCTGGAAAACTGAATGTTTCATTTTATCAAATTAATAAATATTGTATATTTTCTCTCTCCAAATTCCTTTCAATGATATGTTCTTTTAATCCATTTTAAGCATTTAATAAATTATTTCTACACTATACAACATTAATTTTAAGAAATTTCTTGCCAACGGTCTTACCATGCTAAAAACACTGGTTCTCATTTATCCGCCTTGTAGAAATTACTTGATATGGCAGGTTATAGATACATGCTGTACATTAGTTTCTATTCGATCAAATCACGTAATAGTGGAGTACACAAGGGGTGAGTTTGGGTATTCAACTTTGGAGACCACAACAAATTTTTAACTATTTTTACCATAGAGATTATCTCCTCTGCGTTTTCGAATATGTGTTTTTAGAATGTATCCCCTCTTTCTTCCATAAGAGAGGTCTGTGTACGACATGCGCCATTTAATAGAATAATCAATTGACTGGTTAAAATGGCAATCTCTAATTCGTTTCTCACTCAATATTTAATTCTTGTCAATTGCAACTTTAAATTAGATTTTCACATTGTTAATAATATTTCTTAAAATTTTATAAACAAAAAATATTATGTGTTATAAATTTTAAATTAATTTATGAAATAACAAGTAATATTAAAAAAATTAAGTCAATTCCTACTTTGATCAACAAAAAAATTCCTTTTAGTTACTTTTTATTAAATAGTTACAATTAATATAAATATGTATTTACATATGACAGAATCACAACATAAGTGGCAACTATTTTTTATTAATTATCATTAAAGTATCGTATTGTCATCCAAAACAATCGTGTATATAAAATTTCGGTTCAACTGAATGCTTTGAAACGTGAGAAAAAAATCTTTTAAAGTTTTGACCCGAGTCGCTAAAAATGAAGCCAACGTGACCGTATCTGTAATTCTTGAAAAAACTTTCAGTCAATTAATTTTAATTAAGTTATCGTATTGTTATTTAAAAGAATAGTGTATAGAAAATTTCAGCTTAAATGAGCGCTTTAAAAAGTGAGAAAAAAACTTCACAATTTTAACACAAGTCGCCAAAAGTGATGTCAACGTGGCTGTATTTGAAATTCTTTGAATAATTAGTTTTAATCAATCAATTTTTATTAATTATAATTAAATTACTATATTGTCATCCAAAATAATCATGTATATAAAATTTCAGCTCAACTGAATGCTTTAAAATGCATTTTACTAACGATTGAAAATTTGAACACGAGAAATATAGAGAGAGTGTGAACTAATAGTAGGAATTGAAAAATATTGTAAAATCTTGGTAAAAACCAGAGAACATTTATTTAATTTGAAAAAAATTTAAACGTTTAAAAAGAGAAATATGAAGAAAACTTCAATAAGTTTATCATTATTATTATTATTATTACATATAAAAATAAACATTATGAGAGAATAAATAATATCACAGAAACCAATATAATTTGTACATTTTTTTATTTAATTTTTTTTCAAACGTAACAAAAAATACAAATTGGTTTTCATTATTTTTTTCTCCCCTCTTCGTCATCGTTATCAACATCATCATCGTTTTCTTCATCATTTAATTCTCCCATTATTCCCTTTCTTTCCCTGTTGCTCATTCGCACCATCTCCCTCCCTCTCGTTTCGGCGGTGTTGTCCCGTTTGCCGATATAGCTCAACACGTCTGGAATGAATCTATCCAAGTACATGTACGTCGCCAAGTCCGTCGTTCCGATGGTCAAGTCCCATCCGTTTTCGTTGGTCGGTAGATGCTCCTTCACCAGTCTGGGTTTCAGGAACTCTTGGAACTCGTCGATGGGAACTCTGACGATATTGGGGGTGATCCAATCCTCCTGTCTGAAGAGGGAAGGCACGTATTTCAGGTTCATTTGAACGTCTTGGTACGTGAAGTAGCGCAGACTGCCCAAATCAGGTCGAATGTCGACCGTTCTGTAAATGTAAGGGTCGGCGAACAGCAACCGATGGGGCACCCACTCGCTCCGATACCGCATCCAGTCGATGGACACGAAATAATCGAAGTTGAATTTGGCCATAACCCTAGAATTAAAAAAAAAGATAATTACAGTGATTATAAAAAACAATTGAACATAAAAAAACAGTTAAACAAAAGATAATTACGGTCATACGTTTCGAGCTTGAATATTACTTAAAAAAGAACTGAACACAAAAAAAAGATAACATTTAAACACAAATGTTAAATATCGAATTATAAATACGTTTCAAGTTTGCATATTACTTAAAAAAACAACTGAACACAAAAAAAGATAATTACAGTTAAACAAAAAATGTTAACATGTCAAGCTCGCATATTACTTAAAAAAGAACTGAACACAAAAAAAGATAACATTTAAACAAAAAATGTTAAATTATAAATACGTTTCAAGCTTGCATTATCACTTAAAAAACAATCAAATATTTAACTGTTTTGTTTTTAAATAACGGCTTGACTTGAAAATGAAATGTATTTAGAATCAAATATTTAACCGTTTTGTTTTTAATGCACAAATGCACAAATATTTAACTGTTTTGTTTTTAAATAACGGCTTGACTTGAAAGTGAAATGTATTTAGAATCAAATATTTAACCGTTTTGTTTTTAATTGAAAGTGAAATGCAAATATTTAACTGTTTTGTTTTTAAATAATGGCTTGACTTGAAAGTGAAATGTATTTAGAATCAAATATTTAACTGTTTTGTTTTTAAATAACAGCTTGACTTGAAAGTGAAACATATAAATATTTAATCATTTGTTCGTTTTTAAATAACGACTTGACTTAAAAGTGAATTTAAATTGTAATTATTTTATTTTGTTTACTTTCGATGTGCGCTCGAAACACATAAATATTTAATCATTTGTTCGTTTTTAAATAATGGAATATTGAAACGCATTTCTTATTTAATTGTTTGTAGAAGTAAAGGTTTGTTCGGTTGTTTTTAAGTAAAGGTTTGATTTGATAAGCTTGAAATGCATTTATAATTGAATATTTAATCGTGATTATTGTTTTAGGCGAGTGTTAAATGTTTTTCGTTAAGACTGTCAGCATTTGCAGTTATTATAAATATTCCCAGATTCTGATAGTCTTGACAGAAAACGTTTATCTAACCTCTCCAATGTTATTTTATTTCAGAATCTTAAATGTTATTTATTTCCGATCTTCGATGTTATTTATTTCAGAAAATGTCAACGCGAAAAGTTCTCCACCACCACCAAAAACAACGACCGAGGGGTCTGAAAAACCTTTGGACCTTTCCAATACACCGAAAGTGAACGGATTCGGGAAGAATGATAAAAGATGGAGATACCACCCATACAGGTTTCAGAGGGACGACGAGGTCGTGTGTATCTCGCGCACGGACAAAAGAACCGAAGAAGAGGAATATTCGCCGGCGTCGCCAAACTATACTCCTTGCTCTCCAAATTATCCGCCCTCGTCTCCGTCGTTGCCCGACCTTCCAAGTTTGAGAACCACGCCGGCGCCGACTCCCGCACCAGAGGCCACGTTTTCGACGTATAACTTGTTAAAGACATATTTTTCGTCTAATTTTGTGCAGTATATTCCGCAGCACGACTTTGGAATGGGGTTCCCCCAATATATTACGTATAAGATGGGGAACCGAAAGATGACGTATGTGGCTCTGAATAAAAACAATTGAAAAAAATGTGTTGGTTTTCTTTGAGTTTATTTGTTTGTCTTTACACTTAGTCTGAAACATGATTGCAATTATAATTTATTTGAGTCTGTTCTTTGTCGTTAATCTTTGAAATTATAATGTATTCGATTGTGTTTACACTATTGTGTGCTAAAATTTATTTTGATGTGGAACATGGTAAAAAAATCAATTTGGTCTTTGAAAAAAATAATTTATTAAATTTATTCGTGAGAGTTATAATTTATTTGAAATATAATGTTAATCACAAAAGAGTTTTAACTTATTTGATCACAAAAGAGTTTAATTTATTTGATCACAAAAGAGTTAATTTATTTGATCACAAAATTTATTTGAATATAATGTTATTAAATCTCAAATGATTTGAGTTTTAGTTTTGGAGCTCGTACTTCAGGATAGTTATGGAGAAATTTATTTCTCTGCTCTCTAGAAAAGTTTTTGGAGAAATTTAAGTCTCAAATGATTTTTAATATATTTGAATATAATGTTATTAAATCTCAAATGATTTGAGTTTTAGTTTTGGAGCTCGTACTTCAGGATAGTTATGGAGAAATTTATTTCTCTGCTCTCTAGAAAATTTTTGGATATAATAATATTATAATAAGCTGTAAGCCGCTACATCTTATGCAGACGCGAAAAAGGAATCGAAAATTGATGCTCTCTAGTAGATTGGTGGGCTCTGAAAAAAGGTACTATTCGACCAGTGTTCTCGAGTAAAAAAATTGCCGTGTCTCTAGAAATGAATTTCTCTGGGCTCCAGAAAAGTTTATTTTTTAGAAATAAATTTCTCTCGGCTCTGAAAAAGTTTTTGGAAAAATACAAAGGGGAATTTTTTTAATCAACATGGTAAAAATCGATTGGGGTCCGGTGCTTATAATATTTTTTGACCGACTGTACAATAAATATGTTGTTAAAGAAATTCTCGTCTTTGATGATAAGTCCTCCACAACCGTTATTTAATTTTAGGATCCACTGTTCATAGCTCTGCTAGTTAGTTAGTATTCACACTTTAATGTTGGAAGTGTAGAACTTAAGATAGGAAGACAGTTTCCTTCATGGCAATCTGCGAGTACAAGTTTTTGTATAGGAGAAGCTCGCAGAAGCTATTATTTCTTCCATCGTATAGCCTGGACGCAGAGACGGTCGAAGAACAAATGTGTATTCACGCACATGTGCCGGAACAGTCTCTATTTGAAATTATACTGAGCCAATTAAAAGTACCTATCGAACTCGTGTTTTTCTTCATGGTGAGCGTTACCAATAACTAACCTACTTAGCTGCAATGATCATTCTTTTAAACAGCCCCATGGTTTTGCCAGTAGATCGGGAATGTTGAAATCAGCGTCACAGAACTGATCCGATATTCTTTTTTGATTTCACATTCTTAGTCTAGTATCTATTATTTATAAAGCCATATAAAATATTTTAAATAATGAGAAAGAAAAAAAGTGATTTTCAAAATTGGAAATTTCAAGATGCATGGACAGATATCTATACTGTTTATCTATTACAATGATACTGTGACATGCTTAATATGTAGTTGCAAGATTGCTGTGGCAAAAGAGTATAACGTAAAGCGGCATTATGAAACAAAGCATAAATAGTTTACATCTATGAAAGGATATGAACGATCACAAAAAAGAAAAAAAAATCGAACACAAAAAAAAACTATTAGTATTCAAGCAAATTTTTTTTAAAAATGTACCGTTAATTTGAATTTATATGTGAAAGTGAGCGTAGGTGTCACTGAAATTATCGCTAAAGAAGGTTGGCCATTCACAGATGGTGATTTTGTTAAAAAGTGTTTGTTGATTGCATCTGAAAAACTTTGTCCAGAAGCAAAAAGGAAATTTGAAAATATAAGCTTAAATAGAATGACTATTCAAAGAAGAATTCAACAGTTGAATGAGAACATTGAAAATCAAGTAAAATCAGCCGTTTCAAATTTAGTATATTTTTCTTTAGCCGTTGATGAATCTACAGATAGAGCGTCAGTTAGCAAATGACTTGCTACTGACGTTCGTGGAATTGATAAAAAATTTTGTGGTACAGAAGAGCTTCTTGGAATGTTTCCCATGAAGGGGCAAACAACTGGAAGCGAGCTTCTTTCCTGTTTGATACATTTGTGTGATGCAGCTTCCTTAAACATGAACAATTGTGTTAGCATTAGCACAGATGTAGCAAAATCAATAATTGGCACAAAAATTGGAATGGTTACGCTGCTAAAAATGCTTTGCCCATTGTGGTGTAGAACTGTTGCAGCTTCATTGCATTATTCATTAAGAGAATTTATGTGGTCACGAATTAGGATTTGCAACCTTAATGCAGTGTGTATCCAAGGCAATTAACTTGATTCGTAGCAATGCCCTGAAACATAGGCAATTTAAAGAATTTTTAAAAGATTTTGATGATCTGTTTAAAAAAGAATATCAGAAGTTAGATGGCTCAGCCGAGGAGTTGCCCTTAAGCCTTTTATAGAACTATTTGATGAAATTATTATATTTCTAAGTGATTATGGTAGAAATACTAGAAGGTTAAAAAAAGCAAATTTCCAGTGTGATTTCGCCTTTATCACAGACATAACAGGCCATTTGAATGACTTAAACACAAAGCTACAAGGAAAGAATCAATTCATTTTTCAATTGATAAACAATGTAAAAGCATTTAAACAAAAATTATGCTTATTTCAAAATCAGCTGAAAACTAAAAATTTTGCACTTTCCCTACTGTCAAAAAATGAATGAAAAATTTCCACACATGAAGATGTAGTACGAGGAACAAATTCAAATCTTGCGCAATGCATTGGAGTGATCGGTTTTTAGATTTAAAAAAGAGCCAAACAAAAATTGTGTGATATCTTTTCTTCTCCATTTTCTATTGATTTAAATTCTAGTGGATGAGAGTATGCAGTTAGCCTTAATTGATTACAAAAATTCTGATGTTATCAAAAATCAATTCAAAGAAAAATCAATATCAGAGTTTTATAAAAACTTACCCGATGATTTTTAGTGCTTAGGCTCCCGGTGACACGCCACCACGAAAACCCGAGTGTAATGTTAATCCTATGGAGTTTCTTATAATTCAATTTACGTCTAAGGTATTGCTTTTAACTGTATAAAACAAAATGCATCCTAAAGATAAAAAAAATTAATATTTCTCTTGATTTCGATTTTTTAAAAAAAATTTCTAAATATTTTTAAATATTTATTAAAAGCTTGAAAATTTACATTTAGTGCGTTGAAACGATCATAAAAATATTTTCAATTATCGGATAAAAAAGTTAAAAAGCGGAAATCCTTTATTTTTTATGCTCTTTCAAACGCATATACTTTAAAATTTTTAAACTAATTTATATTTGCGAGTAATTAAATAAGTCAGCATTGCATATTTGGAATGAGGGGAAAGTAAACTTGTAACTCCGCCTTCTTGCGGAAGGATACATGAAATTTTCCCTGCGTTCCCTTGGTGAAAGGTGGTAATTTATGACTCTTCGGTGGATTGTGTAACAGATGTTTCCCCCCCCCCAAATGGGTCTTGTTTTCTAAGAATCTATAGGCATTCAAGATACTATTTACAATTACATCATTCTTTGGAAAGTTTGAGTCTGTGCTTGAAAATAACTACAAATACGTTTTGTACAAAAAGCTATCCTCTGTTTTTTATTCCACCTTTCTTAAAATTATTTAAAAAACTAAATAAGTTATATTTTATTAATAATTAAAATGAACAATTAATATTTGGAAAATGCATTTGAATCGTCAGGATAAAGTGAATCAGTTTTCGCATTCTTTTCTTACATATCTCCAAAATTGAAATTCATGTGTTTTTTTCCAAGTTTAAGTTATTTGAATATCAGCTGTTTTAAAACTTATTTTGCACAGTTTATTTCAGTTATTAAATAAAATGGATCATCGTCGCAGCTTCAAAAAAAATTATTTCTTTCGGCTAAACGAAAAAGAATATAGGACAGAATTTCAGGAATTGGAAAGAAAAGTGTGTATTTCTTTTTTCTAAATTCTTGTTCCGCTGTTCATTTCAAATATTGTGAAAGTTTCCACATACTAAATGGATTTATTGATCATCGCATTTTAAATAAGATTCAAATATTCCGAAGATGAAATATCATTGATTTAAAATAAATCAGAAAGTTTTCCATAAATTTAAGAATATTTTTAGTTACATTAATAGTTTCTTCTTAAAACATATAAATTTCAATTAATTTATTTACTATTGCTACTGATGTTTTTATTCCATTTTTATTTCCTTCACTGAAAATTCAACTTAGAAATAACATTGCAGAAATTTTCTTTTAAATTTCTGTCTGGAAAGCAGTATCTACATTTTGCATTTTCATTTATACATGTGTTTCATATATTATTCAAGATAACTCATCAATGCTTTTTTTTTTCAAAATGAATTCTAAGTTAATGAGCTATGAAGAATGCACTGCAAGTACAAATACAGGCAAATAGTTCCACAATTTTAAAGTTCAAGCCCAGCACCACTAAAGACCTACCGTGTAGGGGTGCGATGCACGTTAAATCTGTCGAGAGCTCAGACGTCCTTCCTTTAGTGTGGTAGTTAGGAGATGAGGGGCTATCTCAGGTATCATCCCCGTCACTTGACCATGGTTCAAAATTACGAGGTCCGTTAACTTGTACAATATTTTTGTTTTTAATGTAGTGTTATACATAACTGTTTCTATTTTATTACCTTTCTTTTATTTTAATACATTCTTAGAAGTGTGCGGTATTGCAGCGCAGCATCACACTCGATTCCTGTAACTCCATCGCGCTGCCTATTGCTAGAATTAGACATATTTGATCCTTGCATTATTATTATAAATTATCTATGCTTGTATAGATGAAAAATAATGAAATCAATAATAATTCATTCCGTTTTAAATTTTCATTCCAATAAATGTTTGTGATGGGTCTATATATAATATAAAGATATATAATTTTTGTTTGCAGCCCGCAGGATTATAATGTTTTTCCGAAGTGGCCCGCAAGGTCATTTGAGTTGGCCATTCCTGTTCTAAGCCAAGATCGGATAGCGAGAATGACACTTGAGTTTACAGTTTCTTTGTATTCTTCATGACCTTTTTTCAAGCTCTGCAGAACATAAGAAAGCAAAGCTACAAACTACTTACATGTATGCATATGAGTTTCCTTGTGAATTTAGTGATTACCCAGGTTCGATTTGACATGTGATAGACAGGAAATGATAAAAGGAATATGCACAAACAAGAAAATATAATACAAAATTATTATAATTATTTAAAATAAAAACACAGAAAAAAACAGAGGAGGGGGGGTCAAAATTACATCAGTCTGTTGCAGATACCAGATTGCGAAACATTGAAACAGGAAAATAGCTTATTATGAATCATATTGTTATAAAAAATAAAATGACCAAGAAGAAATAGCTTCCTGTGTAGTTTTTTTTAGATGTATGATAAGACATTTCATGGAACTTGATGTTTATTTTCAAGTAAAGATTAGAAAAATGAAAAAATTGAAAAATAATATAAACTTTTTAATAAGTAAAATTCGCAACACTATACACAAAGGAAAGAATTTAGGGGAATTCCTTACAAGTTTGAAATTACTTTCAACGGAGTTGCCATGATTACAGCTATGTAACAATCTTTTATATTTATACCTCAAATATGGAGAAATTATCGCAAGCTCGACTTGCTTGGTGGTCAAGGCGGGAGGGTCCCCTGAGCTCAAGGGGCCTCCGCTCGCACGGCACCACCTAGCCCATTGGTAGTTACGCCACTGTACTTTATTAAATTTATATAAGATTTTTTTTGTTACATGTCTTAAACCGTTTTTAAATAAAATTATTGAACTGAATCGGAAATAAAGAACTGACCTGAAATATTTCAGGAAAAAGAATAATTTAAATCACATTACACTATTCATTCCATTAATTTTATAAATTTCTCTTGTCATTAAATTGTTTAAAAAAGGATTTTGATGCAATTTAGTATTAAAAAATATCACAGAAAATTGTTTTGAATGTACAGAAATATATATATATATATATAAAGGTTTTTGCCTTAACTAAAACTTATATTTTTATAAAATTCAAATGAAAAACTGATGTTCCTCAAAACAGAAACGAAACAGCGTAAAAAAAGCAGTTTCTTTGTACAACTAGAATGTCGGGCACAGTTTTCATGTAATTGAAAACTGCCATGGGGTGGGCAGTAAAAGAGGGGTCAGTTGTCATATAAATAGTCTTCAGTTGGTTGTAAACTGGACCCTCCAAGAACAAAAATAGAAGGCGAAAGAGAGGAGGGGGGGAGGGTTTCCTGTCTCGAGCTCCCTTTGCACTTAGAATCCCTCTCTCAACTGTTGTAGAAGAGGCTTGTATGATTCTGTGACGTCATTTTCTTTCATCATGACAGCTGTCAGAACATAATCATCAGAAAATGGGATCAAGTAGATGCAAATTTGGAAAAATAATAACTTGAAAAAAATGTTTATTTCAAAGTCAAGAAAATATTGAAAATTAAGAAAAAAAAGGCATATAATTTATCTTTTATGAAGGAACTATTTACCTCCGATCATTAAGACCAGTACTCATGAGTACTTGGCCTTTCTTTTAGAAACGCCCATTCCCCCCTCCCAGAAGAGGGCGCTTTCATCGTTTTAGAGTTGGAATTTCTGTCTACGGAACCTTTAAAGCGAAATGCAGCTGCATGTGCCACTTTCTTTGGCAGCACTTACATTTGAGAACAAACTTGCTTACTAATGAATTTAAACAAATCAAAAATAAATAGAATAGCAGATGAGAACCTTTTTTCTGTTTTACATATTGCCATAACAAGTCTTAAGCCCAACATAAAGTCAATAACTTCAAATATTCAGTCCCAGCCATCTCATTAAATTTTACAAATTTTAAGTACTAATTTTTTTTCAAAATATAAAAATTGTGTTCTCTATATAATTAGCAAAACGTTTCCTCTGTAAAAAATTTCATTTGCCACCCTTTTAGCAGGAATCTTTTTTTTTTAGCTAAAGTATTTTAATCATTCCGAAAGTGTTTGTGTTTCATCCATTTATCAACTGTATAATATGTATATGAGTAAAATAAATAAAGTAATAATTGTGATAAATGCATATTGACATAAAACAGTGTTTTGACGCTTATAACATATTTGCCATCGCGTAATACTTTGGCCCTCGATATGATCCTGCTAAATTTTTTGGCCCCTCATCCTAAAAAGGTTGTGCACCTCTGCCTTAGGGGATACCTAAAAAATATAACCTTCACGAATAATCCCAAAACGCTTGATGAAATTAAGAGTAACATGCGTTATGCAATATAGGATTAATTCTCACACACTTCGTAAAGTATTGACTAATCTAGTAAAAAGAGTTCGATTGTGTGTCCAGGAAAATGGACATCATTTTGACCATGTCTGACAATAAAGATAATTGATCCACCTTTGTTTGTCCTTTATTGTGTTAACATAATTGATCTGTCTAAAACTCAAACATCAAAGTTTGATGAGCGTGACTTTTGAAACACCCAGTATCTGGTTCTTTAAAAAGTTTATTAATATGACCGCTATATAATAGATAAAAAAAAAGATGCTTATAAACATATGATAAAAATTCAAAAGTTCTATTTAACACAGACAATATATAAATGATTAGTAATTGGTAATTCTTCCATATTTGAAAATAACTTTATTAAAAATTTGGTTTTTAGCCAACACATTTGCTGTTTTTTCTTGACTCAAGTTTAAAAACAAATCTTTCCACAAATTGTAAAGCTAGAATATTTTGAGAATAAATTTACTTATGAGAGATATATTTGTATAAACTTTTTTTTTCTCGAAAGTTACAGCATTTCTGTGGAAAATAGGGGAAATCTTCAATAACGTGGGCTGGATTTTCTACCGCCAAATTCTCTTTTCTAGCCGAAGATCGATCGCCAAGGCGTATCCTTGAGAGGAACCGGTTTGTAGTAACCATATGCGATACGATTCTCCTCAGAAAAACTCCGCGTAGTAATACATTGTATTCCTGACATTCGGGTTTTCATTTCAGTGTTGATGTTTTCTGAAAATATTACCAGTGTAATTTAAAGGGTACGTTAAACGATTTCTCGAATTCACATTTTAAACTTTTTTTTATCGCAAAATGAGATTAAAAAAAAACTTTATGTACATGACAACTAAGTTAAATTTCAAGTTTTTCTTTTCAAAGCAAAGAGTTATTATTTAAATTCGAAGCTAAATTACATTATTTTTATAAATACGAGACATAAGTATCAAATGAAACATAGTTTTAATTTTTTGCCAGGACAAAGGAAAATAATTATTTATAATTATGAAAAAACACACATTTTAGTACAATCAGTGCAGATTGTCTAGTCAAACTAATCCAGAAATCTCAAATATTTTACTATCCTAAATATCTATTATTTGTTTTATCTCATCATTACCTTAATATTTAAAGGAGATAATCACTCAGATTTTTCGAAATAATCGAATGCTTTTCTGAAAAAATTTTCTTCCTTTATATATATTCAGAGATGATTTATTTTTTTAAAATCATAGATTATTTTATATTGGGGTTTTTTTAGATATAATAGTTACAAGGGTTTTATTACAGTTTGGAAGGGAATATATACTTATATACAGTACAATATCTTACACATTTCATAATTTTCATTATATTTCTCTTTTTTTTAACTACAGATTTTCGAAAAAATAGCGATTTACAAAAAGCTGTTGATATTGTATGAGTTCCTGAATAGTATAAGAAAATTCATTTCTGCTAACGGACTCGTGACCGGTGTGTCATGAGTTCGAGCTCAATACCACTAAAGACCCGCATTGTAGGGGGCAATGCATAAAAAATCTATCGATGCTTAAACGTTCTCTCGTTGGTGTGGTGTAGAAGTTAGGAGAGGGGTTGCCAGCTCAGGTGTTGTCCTCGTCACTTGACCGTGGTTCAAAATTACGAGGTCCATCTTCAAAAACCCTCGAGTAGCTGAATAGTGTAATGCTAATATTTATTCACTCAAGATAATAAATGTGTTGAAAATAAATCTCGGATTATCCACGTATAATAAAGCTAGAATTTTCAACAACCAAAACATCACGGCTTCTAGGATTCCTGGAAAGGGGTGACTGTAAATTGATATCTTTGCTGCACCACTTTGAATGAACAGGAAATTCATCAATCAAGAGTTCATTAGGGATATAAACATATTAATCTTAAATTAAGATTCCAAAATTTAGTATTTTTTTATGAAACTAATCAAAATAAAAACTCTAAAATTAACTAATGTCTTTTTTAATCCTCCTTGATATTATTCCTTTTAATTACTTTTACAACTTTACATAAATCTGTGTAAAATAATTAAATGATTTTTTTTCTTTCTAAACAGGACTTAAGATGTAAAAATTCTTTTCATTGAAAATGAGTGATTTCCATTTTGTACAAATTATATTTCAATATTTGAACCATATGAAACTACAATTATAGCAAAAGTTATAATTGACATAGTTTAAATATCCATGTAAAAATTAAAATAGAATTGAGACAATGATGAAATAACAAAATTTATGTGCTCCTTAATCCATTGTTTTCTAATAAAAGTTGATAAACATTTAAAAACATGTAATCTCAAAAACTTGGAAAATGATTTTAAAAATATCATATTATGACTGAAGGTTGAATGTATTATGCCAATTGCAAAATTTTAAAATGAATGTTGAAAAAAAGAATATGTTCTGGTTAAACACTTTTCTCCTTGCAAAACAAGAATGAATGTTTTAATCAACAAGACTTAGATTTTTTCAGAGGTCATAGTCAATTTTTTAAAAATGATAACATTAATTTTTTGATTTGTTTAAAGATCATAGCCAATAAAAATATGATTAATAGCATTTTCTTAATTTCAGAACCTAAAATAAAATAGTGAAAAAAGTATCAAAAAATATAAATTAATTCAGTGTTTTTCAAACTGTGGAGCGCGCCTCTCCAGAGGGGTGGGACAACCCTACAAGGAGGGTGCGAGCATGTCGGAAATAAAAGATTAATTAAGAATGTATCTATATATTAATTTATTGAAAGAAAGCAAAGGAAAATATATTCTGATACAAAAATTAATCAAATATCCATGTGTACACTGTTATAATATACTTATAAATTGTACAATACAATACATTTGATTATAAATTTATCTATATTAAATTAAGAACAAGTTTAATAATTACTACCGACTTTCTTGAGCTTGCTATATACAAAGTTTAATATATCTTGATAATTTGTGTTATTTATAATTAAAGTCGTATTGTAATTTCAGCGTCAAAGTACATTATTATTGCTTTCAATACAATGTTATTGTATGGGGGGAAGCGATGAAAATTATGATTGAAAATTGGGTCGTCAATATTTAAAATTTGAGACGCACTGAACTTATTGGTAAACTTTTTATTTTAGATTATCATTCATGGTATGATTTATAGCATACCATATTCGATTGTGTCATATGTAACACCTACGTACTAAAGTATCATTGAATTTTGTAGATAGGATGCAAAAATGAGAAAAATTTATGAAATTAATATACTTAACTATTAATCATTTGTAAGAAAGTAAAAATTAACTGGATTTTTTATTTCTCATATAAAATTCTGTTTTTTTTGTCATAATACTGTGTAACTTTTACCTTCAACATTAAAATTCTGTAAAATATAGAGTATGTTGTACAGAAATCATTAATATAAAACATTATCTTGTAGATTATTACACACAAATTCAAATGTTTAATATTATTCAGTCAACTATATAGAAACAAATCTTTTGCGAAAAAAAATTCACAGGTCACAAAAAACATAAATTTTTTTGTTTAATATTTTTTATATGCCACGAAAACAATAAATTAACTTTTAATTTTTTCGTATTCGTTTAATTAATAATCATTGCATTCTTTACCGTCTAATTGATTCGATCAGCTGAACTATTTTTTAGCACTTGAAAGCAATTAATCGTGTAAATGTAATTCAAAAATTGGCTCTGTGCATTAAATATCTAAATTCTACAAGGATATAATGCTTAATTATTTAAAGAAATTTAGAAGTGATACTTTAAATTTATAAGAGGACATTTTCTTTCTAAACTTAAAATAATCAAATTTATATTATTTGAAGACTCCTAAATTTCTTTGCGTATTCAAAGAAGAAAAAATTCTTTGTGTTCATCTTTAAATTTGAACTTTTTTTTTGCTAAATCCTATGTTTTATTTTTCAGAGTTTCTTGATGAAATTATTCATTCAAGAGTATCTTGATAAAAAATGTTTAAAACTCGTTTATTAAGTCGCCTAATACTTTTTTTCTGCTTTTCATTTTTTGTTACTTAAAATGAAGAAAACAATCAAGGTAAAATGGCTTACCTTGTCAATGGAGGCTGCAACACATCGTTTCAAGTCAAAATCCATGAATAAAAAGTCCTTTTGTAAATTTTATATGTTTTAATTTCTACAGCACACATAACAAAAATACTCGGGACATTACACGACACTAATTAATCTAAACAAATAACATTTATAAACATCTATATCAACTTTAGTTTCTACCGCGTAGTTTCAGTATGTTTCTTCTACGCGTCCATTTTTAATTCTGAGTCAATTCGTTCCTTTTACAAAGGTGGCGCTGCTGTCGCTTTAAGAAGATGGGAGTTTGTGACACTGCTAAACATAATTATTACAACATTATTATGTTAACAAACTTTGTATCAAGTGTTTAAATGATTCAGCTTTATTTATTTATTTTACTGTTCATTTTATGCTACTACATACAAATACCATCTTTAATTAAATATTTGGAAATTCTACATCGTCTGAGTTTTTTACGTATGTTTTAAATTTTGATTTTTAAAAATTTAAATACTTTTGGTTAATTCCTTATAGTGGTTGCGGTAACCTAGTAGTTATGGTACAAACTCGCGGCTGAAATGTCTCGGGTTCGAGTCCTGGTGCCACAAGGGATCCACCACGTAGAGCAGGCCGATGTACATTGAATCCGTAAAGGCTCAATGTCCTCCCGATGATGTGGTGTGGCAGTTAGGAAAGGGGGTGCCAGCTCATATTTTAGTATAATCAGTAAGAATTTCTAGTCAACATATATTAAGACTGGATCTAATCTAGAAATTTTATATCTCTTACTATTCTAAATGTATTATTTGTTTTATTTTTATCGTCATCTTAATTATTAAAGGAGATAATTTCTCATATTTTTAGAAATAAACAACTTTAGTTAAAGTTTTTGTTTTTTACAAAATCAATACTTTGAATTTACCTCCATTATATTTATTCAGAGCTAATTTATTATACACAAAGATTAATTCATACAAAGTTTTTTTCGATATAATAAGAGATATAATTTGGAAGTGAATATATACTTGTAGTATGGTATTTTGTTTCACATTTCTCATTGCTTTTCTCTTTTTTTTTATTAATAGTTTTTCGAAAAAATAAAGATTTACAAAAAAATTGTTGATGTTGCTTAAGTTAGTGAAGAGTTCAAGAAAATTCATTTCTGCTCCAGATAATAAAATCTCTTAAGTAAATGTGTTGAAAATAAATCCAGAATTATTCCGCATAATTAATTTAGATTTCTTAACTACTGAAATATCATGACTCTTAGACAGGATTCCTGAAAGAGGGATAAAATTTATATCTTATTTGTATTAGTTGACTTAACCGGAAATTGATCAATCATCGATATAAATATATTTATCTTGAATTAACATATAAAATTTTGACATTTATTTATAAAACAAACTAACGCAATTTAGAACAAAGGATATCAGAGGTTTGCTAGTGCCTTTTTGAAATTTCTTTATTCCTTAAAATCCTACATGATCTTTTTTTTTTATTATTGTATCCATTTAAGGGAAATTTATTAAAGCTCTTGTTTCATTTAGTAAAACACTTCTATATACATGTGTGTAAAATAATTAAATGAATTTTCCCTCTAAACAACATATAAGATGCAAAAATTCTTTTCAATGAAATTGTGTGTGTGTGTGTGTGTGTGTGTGAGTGAGCTTTTAATTTTCCGTTCATAACAATTGAGAACGATAAAAAAATTGTGATTAGAAACATTTGCGAATATGAACATCCCTTTTATTTATTTTTTTTGTACAAAACTAAAGATAAAAATTCTTCTGATCTTTCATGTTTAGAAAGACACCGTTTTGAGGTCAACAAATCTATAGTACTGTTTTTGCGGCATGGTCCAAAAGATTCAAAAAAAGGGGAGTATCAAGAATAGGGAATTCCTTTTGTCAAGAATTGGGGAGTGTTTCAAATACTTGAAAACTATCCTTCAAGTAATACTGAGAATTTCTTATTCTTTTATTTTTGCTGCTTCGCTACTACAGTTCACTTCTTGTCTGAGAATCATCAGTTTAGAAATCTTTTTTTTAACAGTCATTTTATTGTAAGCGATCTACAGTTTTAATTAAATATCTTCAACAAGTACGAAATATGAAATATTATGAGTTTTGTTCAGTGATTAATTATATAAAAATACTAGCTGCGCGGGGTATAACGGCTAGTATTTGAACTGATCAACTGAATTTGTTTCACTTGTTAAAAAAAAGTCCTCTGTTAACAACAAATGAAATATATATTTTTTCTATATTTATTACAATTGAAACGAAATGCTTTAATTTTCATACCAATTAAAAAAATTTACGAAGTTTGTATTCCTTTTTTTATAAACAATGTGTTACTTAGAAAAAGCCACAACATTTCAAATTTCACAAAAAGCAAACAAAAAAAATTCAAATGTACTTATTTAAATTTCTGATACTCTTATCCTTATGAGAAAATAAAATAATTTTGAAAGGTAAAAAAAAAGTCAGTTCTTGAAAACACTAATCTAAAATAAAGTTCAAGTAATGATCAGTGCATATAATTTGC